>OMNW01014377.1:0-27835 GCA_900303245.1 Selene dorsalis
CTAATTGATCACTGATGGTAAACCCACTCCCCGCCCTCTGAGTGTTGAGTAACCTAATGGGACCCCCCCCACACACACACACACTTCTCTCTCCTGCCACCTCTCTCCATCCCTGGGCCACAAATCTGTGCCTCTCAGACAGTGGAGAACTGAGGTGGTAGCTCCTCTGCAGTCATTAGTGGCACGGCTGAGTGGATTATTGCCGTGCCCTCTGGTATGTTTGTGGTTTTCCCAGCATGGGGCAGTATGTGTGAGAGTGTGAGAGCCAGCACTCCAGCATGCATCTGTCTACACCCCGGGCCCCTTTTATAAGAGTGCAATTAGCCTCACTCTGGGTAAACATTCATCTGTACTGCCACAGGCTGATGGGCCAATTGACCTTAATTACTGACCAGCCCAGGGCTCTCACAGCCTGCCGCTCCCCTCACTCTTAATGAAATGAAAGTGGCTCTGTCTTCTGGTGAACACACTCCAACACTATTTGCTGACCACACACACAATGTTTCCATCAGTTTTCCTTGAATTTTACATATGTGCTTATTATCAGAGTATGTTTTCTTACCACTTGCCCAATAACAATCCCCTCTCTTCACTCAAGGGCCTTTTTTGTTTAGAGATGTAAGTATTATCCCTCCAGGAATCTCCATTAAAGTGTTATTGTGCTTACAGTAACCAACTGCATGAAACTAAAACATTGCATCATGACCGTTGTGTGATCCCTGTCAGTGTGTCTGTGTGCTTTTGTGCGGTCGAAAAGATTTTCATTTTTATGGTCCGTTTAAATACTTGGATGAACTTTTGCAGGAGAAACATTTTGGCCAAAACACTAAAGCTAGTGCTGCCTCATAATATATGTCTTTATTGACAAATTTTAGTGCTTCAAAACGGCAATAGTTATTCTCAGAGTTAGCGTCCTTGTGTCTGTGTGGGCTGGAGGGTTTTGGGAGGAATTTTCTTTTATAAACAAATACAGGATCTGAGAGATTATGGTCTAGGCTTATTCAACGGCGAGTTCGAGATTTGCCCTGGGGGCACTAAGGTCCCAGCTAACTCTGGCTATGCCTGGCTTCACAACCTTAAATCCCCTAACATTATCTCCCTTTGTGACTGACCACACACGGTCCCTGTCTCAGACCAAACGTGTTCCTCTCCCATATCCCCCTTTCCCTCTCTCCTCCTCGCGTTTTGGGGGCTGATGTGACCCCCGGGAAGGGACTCCGATCATTCCTCTCATTGGCTGCCTGAGCAGCCGAAGAAGTATGCTGGAGCCTTTCAGATTCAGATAATATCCGGTTTCCTAGTGAGGTGGAGAAGGGGGAGAAATACCTGGATTAGCGTCAGAGATCATTATTGTTAGCATTCCTCCCCCTCCTCACACTTCTCCATCCTGGCTTCTACTCCCGGTCTCCAGCAACTGGAAGATCTGCATCGTGTCTGCTCCTCTGCACCGAGGGCTTTCCTGGTTTATCCCCTTGAGCTGCCTGCCCCACCCATCTGCATTAACTCAGAGCCGCAGTACCCCCTCCACCCTGCCTTCCATTTCCTCGTGCTGGGAAATACACACCACCCTCGCACAGCAATCCAAGGATTGCTTGTAGCAGCATACACTCATCTGTTGTGTTTATGATTTACTAGCTTGGTGTGATTGTGTGCTTTTCCTGGTTGTGTATTTGACTTGGAACGACACAAACTTTCTGAACACACTCTTTTTCTCCCTCTCCTCAGCAATGTCATCTTATTTGTTCATCTTGAAGTCGGAGCTTCCTGCAGCCATAAGCAGCTTCCTGACCTCAGACAGCACAGGGTAGGTGTACATCTCTTCACCACAAAACAACATCAACCTGTCACAGCTGCAGGTAGAAACCAACAATTACTTAAAATGACCTGCATTACGATAACAAATGAGTCTCAGAGAAGCAGATTTGACACTTGTGCACCACAAAGCTTCACAAACTGGAATTAGACAACAGCGAGAAATATACGAATAACGCACTGGAAGAAGATCCTTCACCAAACCACAACACACTGCTAATACTTTGTCTGAGAGCGACCAGAGGGAAACTTGTGCTCTGTGTTGTATCACATGAAGCGTGCCCAAAGGAAATGTATTTATGATAGAGAGCAATTCATCACCCTTCAGCAGCAGCTTGTGTCTTTCATTGGCCTATGTGGACGAGCCCTCAGAGCAAAGTCCCCGGCCAAGAATGTAACTTCTATCACTTTATTATTGGCCACACTGGTTTAAGCAAGAGTTGTAGCTGCTCTCAGCCCAATCCGTCAACATCCGAATCTTCCACACACAGCTGCTTTGTATTAGTGCTCTCCTTTCACCCCCAAATCTCTCGCACATGTTCCCCAGAATCAGACTGATACAAGGGGATATCAGTTTTGCCATTCTAATTACAGCTCACTGCTGAGGGAAACAAAACATTTCTGTTAATGAGTGGCTTTGGGATGTTAACAGACACTCACTCAATTCACTCAAAGTCTAAATAAACAAGTTGTTTTATATTAAAGTGAGTTTCTTTTTTTCTGGCTCATTTATTACAACATAGCAGAGCAAAAACACAGTGGTGTTAGACCCTTTTTTCATTTTCATCTGCTCCAACATGTCCTGTACGTCCTGTTTAATTTTCTCCAATCTTGTTTAAGACTGGTAACGAGGCCTGAAACGTAGACAGCTGTGGATTTGGGTTTGCGCTGCATTTGCCAGATTTATGCTGATCTTCAACACTATCTGGAGATTGACTCATTGGCAGTCATACCCCAACTTTAACTGAGAGCTATCCTGCATCTTGTTATACCGTGAAATGTTCCACATTTCATGGGTCTTCTAGGTATCCAGCGCCTTTGCAGTAAGCCTCCAGCCTCCTGAGGGTGGATCTTAATGGTGGTGGAGATTTTTTTTTTTTTTTACATCCCTACGCCTGCATAACAGTCTGTAAAAGTGGAAAAGGGGGTTAGCTAAGCTGCGATCAAGTGCTTCAGCTAAACTTAGGTTAGCAGGAGTAGAAGTGATTGGACAAAAGAGAGTGGAGGTCAGAGCAGGGGTCTCCCTGACATCCAGTTAAAGGGCGGGAACGGTGTAGACGCAGAGACGGATCCATCACCGCCTATGGAAACGCCACAGCTGTGAAACTGCCAAACAGGGGTCAGTGGGTGTTGATGTGGTCAGAGCAGGTGCTGCTGACTGTGGGAGCCCCATAAAGAGTAGTGGAGCCAGTCCCCCGTGACCCCATGCTGCGGTCCAACATACAGCAGCGCCAGGCAGCACCCTTCCCATTCGACCCCGACCTCAGCGGAGCCGGCATGCCTTTCACATGTGTCACCTCGATCCCTGCCCCTCCTCTTCCTCCTCCTTCTCCTCCTCCACCTCCTCCTCCTCTAACTCCCCAATCCTGAATAAACCGCCAAGGCTATCCCTCAGCAAAGGAAAATATTATTCCCCCTCTCCAAAAACCCGGCAAAGTGAAATGTGGGCTCATCTGACGGAGCGACACAACGTTTGCATGTGAATTACATAATTGTTTTGGTTTGCGAGAGCCTAAGCTCTTAATTCGTACCACATGATGAATCTGTCGGTCTGTGTTTGAGCACGAAATGGAGACAAATTTCCAGGGCCGGTCCATTTTTAAAGAATTCATGACATTTCAGAACCGGGGAGATGACGATGATGATGATGAGAATTGTGGTCAACATCAGCATTTAATAGTTCGTGCCCTCTCTTTGTTTTCCAGAAATGTCTGGTATCACGATGGCAGATTGCTTCTGGTAGGAATCACACTCTGTGTTGTCCTACCTTTGGCAATGTCACCTAAAATTGGTAAGTGAGCCAATCCAATATCATCTTGATTCTCTGCCCTGATTCATTCAAACTAATGTTTCTTACCAGACATGTCTCTTGCTGTTACAGGCTTCCTGGGATACACCAGCGGCCTCGCTTTCTTCTGCATGCTCTACTTTGCTGTTGTAGTGAGTTTTGATGTTCCCGTCATAAATTTGAATTGTTTTCAGCTTTTCAGTTTTTGACCTGTTTTGTTGTGTTGTGTTTTCTTGTTTCCAGATTGTCATCAAGAAGTGGTCCATCCCCTGTCCGCTGCCTCACAATGTGACTACACTTTCAGGAGCCTTCCAGGTAACAACAACCCCCACACTTCCTCCCATGCTTGTTCATATGCACACAAACACACAGGACATGACACAGGACATGAAATACCCCATGGTTTAAAGAAAGTGGTGTGTAGCAGACGGTCATGGCCACAGGATTGGGAGGAAAACCCAGGGGACTGAGTTTACTGATTGGGTCAGCTCAGGCTGATTCGGACCAGAGGAGGCTGTAGAGAGCTGTGTATGGTGAACGGTGCCGGTCCTGAGGGGAAGGAAGTTCAGGTGACCTTGGCTGAGCCTGGAAGTGAACCCTGACCTTTAGGAATTATACAGACCACGCTATAACTTCAGATTTGGCATGGGTTAATTCAGAGGGTTGTTTTCCGTTGAGCTCTGAAGCCAGGCACTGAAAGAGCTGTATGTTTCTCTCATTTTCAACAGCACTGCAGAAGTCATCTCCTCTCCAAAATAACACGTTCCCTCGCCTCTCTTTGTTTCTCTAGATATCAAATTCCTCTGACTCAGAGTGTACGCCCAAACTATTTGTCATATCCAACAAGGTACGTATTTGAAACCAGTGTTTCACACACACACACACACAGCCTGCGAGGTGGCAGCGACAGGCTGTTGAAAGTAGGTTTGCTGCAGTTGTATGACTATGGTGACAAGTCAAACTCTTTACCTATGAAGGATGGGTTGCACATGTAAGGAACTCATGTGCACTACACAGCTGCCACTCGCATGTATGTTACAGTTAAAGGCCAAACGTACATGTGGCATGCAGAATTTCACCGAGCACATGCTGGTTCCATTTGTTCAGACACAGTCTGATGCTGTTTTGAGATGATATCTTGAAAAGTAACACTTTGCTTGGTTTTTAGAAGTGCACATTTACATTTGTGTGAATATATTTATTGAGGAGAGCTCACACTTTGACCCACCTGACCCCTCACCCCTGTGTAACTGTGGAAGCTGATAATCTGTTAATGATGGCTGTGCTCCGACTGATGTTTGTTGCAGAGTGCCTACACGATCCCCACCTTGGCCTTTTCCTTTCTGTGCCACACGTCCGTCCTGCCAATCTACTGCGAACTGGACCGGTCAGCACCATCATTTTTACTCTCACTCTTTAACTCAACACCTTGAATTTATTGTTGACCGTTTATGATGCATTTGCGAAATGAATATTTCCTGGTGTGTTTCAGACCTTCTAAGTCCAGGATGCAGAACGTTACAAATGTGGGTATTAGCTTCAGCTTCCTGGTTTACCTCATGTCTGCACTCTTTGGCTACCTCACCTTCTACGGTAAGCCTGCAGGGACACAAATCACCGAGTAATAGACACTAATGTTGGTACATTGCTAAACTTTCATCTGTTTACATTGTACCTGGCTCCTGCTCATAGCTCACGTCGACTCAGAGCTGCTGCTTGGCTATGATAAGTACCTTCCACGGGACATCGTGGTGATGACGGTTCGTCTGGCCATGCTCCTGTCGGTGTTGCTGACTATACCACTCATTCACTTCCCTGTGAGTAGAATAAAAATACTCCTTTTATACAAGGAAAAATTACAGAAGAGTTTCCCAATTTCCATTTTCTTACTCAAATCTATGAAATTACATGTCAGTTTTGAATTTATATTCATGTGTGCTTCAACAAAGTTAATATTAAGTATTAATTCTGAACTAATTTAAGTGTAAGTAATAAATTAATTAATTAATATAAAGTGTCATGTGATTCTTTTCTTCATGTTTTTGTATCTCTGCTTTCTAATTTTTGAAGCTTATTTTTTTTGGTGTATAAGCAAATATCAGATGATTACATAGTTAGACAATGGTGTAATGATTTAAAGTATGTTTTCAAATGATTACTTAGATGTGTTGACAATATTACAAATTGATAACCACTTGAAATGTTTTTAGGTTTGATTATCAATTCATTTTAGTGTCTTATTAATCATTCATGATATCTTATATAGAAATGATTGATGTTTTGTCCATTATCATGTGCTTCAGGCTCGCAAGGCTGTGATCATAATGCTCTTTGGGGAACGTCCCTTCTCCTGGCTGATCCACACCATTGTGACTCTGACCATCCTGGGTCTGGTGCTGATGATGGCCATCTTCATCCCTGATATCAGAAATGTGTTTGGAGTAGTGGGTGAGTTTGTTTTGCTTAATATCGTGGTCTTTTTTAAAATCACTCTGTGACCTTTTAAATATTCTGATCTGTTTCCATCGAGAGCGCACAGTAAAAACAGCCATGATCTAAGCAAAGATGTCGATATTCACAATTATTGACTGCGCCGGCTAAAATCCCAATATCTGTTCATACAAAATTAATGGTGCAGACCTGCTGAAACGATTTATGAAGCAGCTATCACCAGCTGCTGTCACGGAGTGCGTTGTCTGTGCATTTTAAAGACTTTTCCTGTATCTTTCCAGGATCAACGACATCCAGCTGCCTGTTGTTTATTTTCCCCGGCCTATTCTACCTTAAGATCAGCAGCCAACCCCTCAAATCCTTCGATTCCATTGGGGTAAATACAAATCCAACATATTCATTGAAAACTGCAAAAATTGAGCAACAAAAACACTTTTTTGTTCTTTGTTAAATATTAAGCATTTTCTTTTGGCTGATGATGCTGACTGCTTTGTTTTTGATCTTTATGTTTCCAGGCTATACTCCTGGTGGTCTTTGGCATCATTGTAGGAATCACCAGCTTCACTGTTGTTGTCATTATATGGGTGCAGGGTTCCTAACCCCCTGCTCTCTTTTCTAAATCAAGCACGAGAGCAAAGAAAGGGAGAAAAAAGCCAAAGAAACTGAACATGGGATAAAGAAAACGGAATCAAAAGAGGCTTATTCCAATTACCTCAGACAGATTATTTATCTTTAAGTTGTTCTTAATACTGCATTTGTGTGTTTTTCGAACTCAGAAACCAAGAACAAAGAAGCCAAAACAAAACAATTCATGTTGCACTCACTAGTTTTCCAGGTCTTTTGGATATCGTGAACTGTGAACTTAATGCAATAGTATGGTCAGGACAATAAATAAAAGCTGCAGACAGCTTCTGTTCATTTTTTTGTTGATCCATGTGGACGATCATGCACCTTATGTGTAAAATCTGCTACATGCATTTCAAAAATGCTGTTGACGAAGTCTGATCTACTTTTATTTCAGGTTTACTGCTTTCTTAAATTTAGTTATGACATTGCATATCATAGTAAGTGATTTACATTCCTTGATTTATGGCCAAGTGTTTTTTTTTAATTTTAGGCACTTGATTGTTTTGGGGGTTTTCTTTTTATCTTTTAATCCTTTTATTGATTTGTAACTCCACTTTTGGTCCATACCTTGGTTCGAATGGTGCTGCTGCTACTTTGTATGCTGTGATGAATGTGTTCTTGTTTGGGCCTGTTAATTACAATGTACTCCATGTGGTTCCACTGTAAAATAATAGTTAGATAGTCTTCAAATTATTGGCATTTAATAAAAGGGAAAATTGTTTATACACTGACAAGTCAACTTGCTCATTTAACCGCTGAAATGTCTTTATCACTGTTGTGGCAAGCTCATCAGTCTATCATGTCACATTCATGGCCGTGGGTTTGATTGACAGGCTCAGTATTGACATTGAGACCGGCTCCTCAGTGTTGTAATGTTGGTTCAGCCTGTAGCTAATGAAAGCCACATGCTCGGTACGTTTCTAATCATGATGCTGTTTAGATTGTCTTCATGCTGCCTCTGGAACCTACGGTCACCCAACTGCTGCTTTTAATCTAGGGAATTAGGCGGGCCGGCCCGCCGCCCATCCAGAAAGAAGTGGCTGCCCACTCTTCACGCCCCCTTGAAAGAGGTTCCACAGTGCAGGAAATATCCTCTGGCCTCTATCCACTGCTCTGAAGGACACTCCAATGAATAAAGTGCACCACAACTATAAACACGGAATTTGAATATTAGTTCAGATCCTTTTATTTAAGACCAACACAGCAAGTTAAAAAATTCTCCATGCAGGTTCTGCATTCAAACTCCTACTTAAGTAAGTATTATGAGCAAAATTTAAAAAGTAAAAGGGCGAGTGTATTAGCCTATATATGATATTATTTGCATCACTGTGTAAGTTGCAAGTTCCTTTTGTAGTCGGTTAAAGTGTGTTTGTAGTTTTAACTCTTACAGTTAAATACCTCGATGGTTCCTCCTCCTTGGGCCACAACATAAATCTGAGGTCATGAGATGAGTAATGGGGTGGGAACAGTGAAGTTCAACTAGAGATGTTTGTATTATTTTTTGATTTCCTTTATTGTTTTGGGAAATTTGGGATTATTTAACCTTTTGGACCTAAAATAGTAAAATGAAACCATCTGAGAGAGTTGGAGGATCCTTGGTGGAGATGCAAACAACACATAGACATCTGAAATGGGATAGCCCTGGTTTAATCTTGAATTTTAATGAACGCAGGATACAGTATGTTTTTACTTCTTTTTTTTTCAATTCTACATGTAAGTGGGATTTGTGGTTGTCAAACACTGGCAAACCACCATCAGCTGTCTGTCAACATATCTATGGCAACACAAACTCTTTCAGGGAAGGAAAAAGCAGTGAGGCTTCCTACATGTTCATGCCACTGAGTTGAAGCTATATGAAGCACAAGATTACCACCTAGTGTTGGACTGTGACCACAGCAGCTCATGTTAGACTCGTTTCATTGACATTCCTCTTTTGGTTTCTGAAAGCTTAACTAGGAAGAGATAACCAGATGCTCCAGTTTTCTTCCAGTTTTATCATGTGTTGGAAACATGCACGTTAACACAGACCAGAGCTGTTTTTATGGAGGTCTGACTGGGGCATGAGTCCTCAGCCCCAGGTGGGAGTGTTTTTGTTTAGTTAAACTCACTCACACCCTGGGCCCATGTCCAGCACTATGACAACACCATCTCCCATGGTTAAAGGATAGACAGAGGTGGAGGAATGATGGTGGGCTGAAATTAAGCCCCTGTTGGCATCTGCTGCTCTTGTATTGTTTCAAGAGGTGTTGGCTGTGTTCTTTGAAAATTATTTTTTGTTGTTGGAAATCAGGATTTTTGAGTAACAGCTGGAACTGATCCCAGTGTCCCTACTTTGCCCTTAGATAAGTTTGATATGTGTTTGTTTGATGACACTGCTTTCAAGGAATCTGTTATTCTCAACCAGGGTACTGACACTTCAACTAAAAAAAGACCAGCGATAAGTTGAATAAATACATACTCATATAGTTATGTAAAGAGCAGTAACATAAACAGCTAATTACAATACATTTATTAGATAAATTTACAACAGCTGTCCTGCCATCTTGCACAAAGAAATGAATGGAAACTCACAGCAAACCAGCAAACAGCTGACACAACTGTAGCTAGTGTATAAATGGAGCAAATAGTTAAAAGTAAAGTAAATATATAAATAATGAAACTTAAAATGTTGTTTTAAAATAGGCTAGTAAATGTAAGGCTAAAATAATTATCAGCTAAACACAGTGCAAACAGTTGGCTAAATGCTAATCAATAGACCAGTGTTGTTTTGGTAGACCAGCTCGCTGAAAGTAGCCTAATAAATAAATGTTTTAAATAACTACAGACAGCCTCATAAATGTAAATAACACACACTTAGCTAAAAGTAAGGAAGAGACTGTGGAAATAAACAACTTTAAGTGTAATTTTCTCGCTATTTTGCACCGACCAGTGTATAATCAATAAGAAAACCTATTAGTAACTGGACAGGTGAAGTTGATGGAGATGTGGGTCTACAGTCTAAATGGTTCAGTTTGACTGTGTTGTGGTTTGTAGCCCTCTACAGATTAGTAGGCTACTGGCAGAAAGCAGCAGAGTCAATAGTACAGTACCCACTTCCACTTCCTGTTTGTGTTTCAGGAAGAAGATAAGAGCCGCTTGTTCTCACAGGTAGTGGACATCAGAAACTGTAGCAGAGCTGAGAACAGGCACAACATCTGCTTTCTGTTTACCCACATAATCTCGTTGAACAGGCATTCCTGGCTGAAAGGTGCTTCAAGGGTCTTTTCACATCAGCCTTTTAAGGCCGGTTGGCAAGATGAGTGGTTTTCCTCGTTAGTCATGGTGGTGGACTGCAACTCAGCAAATGCCGTCAATACGCAGGTGTCATCACTGATGAAGTGCTCTCCATCTAATTTTTCTTCTTTCCTTGCATTCTCCCCATTTCCTCCGTCTTACTATTGCTCCATGCCGCTTTTCTGCTTTTAATCGATTTCCATGCTCTATCAGTAAACATGCTCTTTGTGTCATAGTGAGAGCATTCCTTGCCTTTGCTTTGAGGACTCTTTTTGAGACAGCTCTGGTCATAGCAGAATTCATTCATCTTATGTGTGTATGTGTGCGTGTACTTTTCAATTGAATTGTTATAATTCCCATGGATGAGGAATGTATGCGTTTCCTGTGAGGACTCTTTCAGCTAACAAAACCTGTTTGTAAAGGGAAGGAAGGAGCATTATCTGGTACAACAACATGTCAACAGGCTGTGTTTGTTTTTGCTGGTACGAATGCATAACACCATGAGTCTTCATATTGTTATCTGCTTCTGCTTTTTACCCAGTGTGTCGCATATACTACACTCAATGGGTCGACATGTCACAGCTGTCTCTCCACATTGAATGTCAGACAATGACAATATGTCCAAAGCTGTCTTTCGTCAACAACTGTGCAACAAACATGTTGCTATCGTGAAGAGCGACTCTTGAACTTGCATTCTGGGGAGTAATTGCCTCACACAATCATCGCCTGTCACCTTGCAGTTTGAGAGCAGCAGCACAATAATAAAAAATAGACTTGATTCCAAGATTGTTGTCAACTAGACATAATAAACAGTGGATAGAGAACGACAGAGGTTTAAACTGTCAGAGCAGAAATGGAGGTAAGAGTGAAATACATCTTTTGTAAATAAAAAGGGGGGTTTCATGATTTATTACAAAAAGTATTGCGGAACTTAGTTTTTGTGACAGATGACGATGAGGTTGCGTGGAGGGCCTGGAAGGATCCTGATGGAGGCCCAGTGGTCAGCAGCTCAGTATGGGGTTCTGTCTGTGTTTTTCGGGTGGTGAGTGTGTGTGTGTGTGTGGGGGGGTCTCGTCTCTCCGCGATCTCATCAGCCCTGGGCTGAGCTCTTAATGCGGCCCTGACGCCTTGCTGGCGCAGGGGCCACGCTGCCTCACATCTGGAGCCAATTACCCTGAGGGCTGTGACAGAGCCCCCCCCCCAACACCACAACCACCACCACCATAACCCTCCACGCTCTGCTGTCCAACTCAGCTCCGACCACTCTCACAGTTACATTCCTCCAGTTTTCACAACACCACGCTGTATTTATGTCGGCCCCTCTCTCCATCATTTCTCCTCTGTCTTTCAAAATACAGGCCCTCAACACTGACCCGGGGTTGTTCAGCTGTTTTTATCTAACCAGCAACAGGCAGTTATCATGGCTTCAGGGTTTCAGACATTAATCATATAATCTCTGTGCTCCTTGTCTGTGCCCAGGTGGGGAGCTGCATGCCTTTATTTCCTGTTGGCTCTATTAACTTTTTTCTTTATGTGCTAAAACCTTTTATTTTAAAGAAAGGTATCATCAGCGAAACATGACACAGTCATTTGGCCTTACCAGTCTATCAGGTATAATTTCTGCAGAATAAAACCATCCTAAATCATGTCTTCCTGTGGTAGAGCACTGGCAGTAAACACCACTTGTGAATAAAGCATGTTTAGTACCACATCAGCTTTTACAGGTGTGATTTATGGAGTGCCTCAGCTTCCACACAGTAGAGCCCCATATGTGTGTGTGCATCTGTGATTGCTTGTGTGGCTCAGTAGAGCATACAGGTTTCTATACAGCCTCACCTGAGGAGGGTTTAGGATCTTGTGACTATAGGATGGAGGTCATATCTGGTGCTTGGACCCAGTGACTGATGGGTGTAATTGAGTTTGTGGTGGTGCAGAAGGTATGTTGGGGATGTATACTGGCCCCGTAGGATTTCTCTCACTGAGGTCAAAAGAGCTGGGAACAGGTTTTGCCGAATCTGGGCCATACACTCCTTATTCCCCACTGTCCTGTTTGGCACCAATGCTATGCTTCATTAGCTGCAGCTATAGGGTGTACCTGGGCAAGCAGCCAGAGGATTGAGCTGTCCTGGGTTACACAGACATAAATTGGAGTGCAGACTGTGAAGTGAATGTGGAAACTTTACAGGTGGCTGAAATTAAGTCATAGAATCAGTCTGCTCTGAAATATGGGCGGCTTTTGGTAGCTGGCCTTATGCTTGTGTGCAATAAAATTTTGGCATGTCGAGGGGATATATCACTCACACTGCGTATTTGTGCCTGTGTATGTATCTAAAGCATGCACGCGTCTGTGTGTGTACAATGTACACATGAAACCCACAAGCCTATGTTCTCAGTTAGGTGTCTAGAGTCATGTTGAGTTTGTCCATGGGTGCATAAATCACGATTTGGCCATGACAACCACTTACAGAGAGAAAGTTAGACGATGCAGGGCAAAGAGCCACAGAGTTGACAGACAGAGGGTGAAAAAGAGGGAGACTGCCGGTAGAACAAAGGAGCACAACAAATCATCCAGGTCTGTTAAAGTGCCAGCTCTGGCTCCGGGGGAAAACAAGGGAGAGAGGAAGTAAGATATACATTTTTTAAAAGTTACTTCATGATAAGAGAAAGGCAAGCAGAGATGAAGAAGGGGTAGAGAGTGAGGAGAATTTACCAGTCTTACTCTGCCCTCTGCTGGACTGTTTGACAAGATGGGTTCATGTGACAGGAGCTTTCTCCCATGACCTTTCCTATACTGTCTCTATACACAAAAATACCATTAAAATACCTTAACTCAAAGGTGTTAATTTAGGCGCTTGGGTTGACTATACAGTAGCATGTTTACTCCTGTTGGTCAAGGAGATCTGCAGCATGAATTCAAAAATGTTTTACTGTAACCCACCAGGTCTGACAGAGTTTCAAGCTTTTGCTGCTGATAGATGAGTGTATTCACACGCCTGCACTGAGGAAATCCACTATCTGTCTGCTGCACAATTACAACCTTCTCTACTCAGTAAGGTCATGTCTGAGAGGTTGTTTACAAGACAGTCTGTATCCCAGGGATGTGTAAGATCTGGGACCTGGGCTCTTTATTTATAACAGCTGGAGCAGAGAGATGTGGAGCGCTGACATTTGGCAGAGTGGGGTCAGAGGTCAAGTCTAACACCAATAAAGTGGAGACTTTGATCATGGCATTTATGGATGTTGCAGGCACTGCACCGTCAGAGGGAGGGAGAAGGAGGAGGGGAGAGGGAGAATAGCATGTGAGGAAGAAAAACACAATGTATAATACAGCACCACTTAAGAAGACCTGGTTAACAAGTCCTGTGATATCAGTTTATTCTCCAGTAGCAATGGCCTCAGATATGTTATGCATAAATTAATTTCATCCAGTGAGCAAAATTAGAAGATGTTGTCAAACCTAAAGGTACAACAGACAATTATTCTAACCATAATTCTCATGATTATTTTTTAATGATCCAAAGTAAGAAGATCCAAATCCCCTGGTATTTCACTTGGAATACAGCAGAGAAAATCCTGCTGACACAGAACGCATCCAGACCTGTAACCTGAAACGTAGAGTTAATTAATCCGAATTATCCAGAGACAGACAAAACCAGCAAAAACACGGGTCAACTAACGTTTTAAATGTTTGTTTAATGTATTCATCAAACAGTTTAGTTACACTTTTCATAAATATTATCTTGACTAATGCTGTTGACAGATCAATCAGCATATGGAGTTTGTTTAGTTGCCATGGAAATGTAGACCTTCAAACTTTCTGAGTACTTTGAAGAGCTACACTATAATAAAAATACAAGATAATATATTATAATATAAAAAGTAGTATACAAAACAATGTAGGAAAAGTAAATGGCTTAAAAATACCAATTATATTGCATGAGATACGCTAACCAAACAGAGATGGTCTATTTTCAGTAGAAGGACAAAATAATAGATATGAGAAAGAAAGAAAGAAAGAAAGAAAGAAAGAAAGAAAGAAAGAAAGAAAGAAAGAAAGAAAGAATACAATGGAAATATATAATAGTATAAAAATAGCCCTTTAACGTTGTTCACTCTAACAGACGATAGAGGGCGGTGTTCTCTTACTCAGTACTGGACAGGTGGGCCACTACAACACCTTCAGTGAACAGAGCGATGCATCATGGTCAACGTAGTACGAGACTCCTCAATCCAAAGAACTACACATTCAGCCATGTGACACAGCAAACCAACAGTGACAGGTTGAGAGGTTACGTCCCGTGTGTGTGTGTGTGTGTGTGTGTGTGTGTGTGTGTGTGTGTGTGTGTGTGTGTGTGTGCGTGCGCGTGTGTGCGCACGCACGCACACGCTCTGACAAGTTATGCGGAACTTGTCCTCCCTCTACTCGGCATGTCAGTGTTGTGGCTTCCTACTTACTGAACCTTCTTGAAGCAGGTTCCCCGACACAGCACTTTGTTTTCTGAGCTGACAGTGAACGTGTTGTGGTTCGGAGCGCGAGCGCAGCAGGAACATATTCGCTCACCGGTCAGGATGACTACAAAGTTGCGCACGAGCTGACGCCAAATGAGTGTATAGTAATTATAACTATGAATTTTATTGCAGCGCCGTTGTTCGTCAGTGTTTATGTGAAGCAGGTGTGAATATTTTTTGTCGTTTTTTTTTTCTTTTCGCGTTTTGAATGCATTTTATTCTCCGCGCGAGGCTTAACGACCTACAAAAATGAAGTTTAACGGTTACCTGAAGCTCCGGATCGGTGAGGCGGTGGACCTGAAACCGACCACCTTCTCCCTCCGCCACTCTGTCATCTTCAACAAGGCTCACTCGGCCCTGGACCCCTACATCGTGGTGAAGGTGGACGACTACAAAATTGGACAAACTCACACCAAACAGAAAACCAACATGCCGACGTACAACGAAGAGTTCTGCCTCAACGTGACCAACGGAAAACAGATCGAGCTGGCGGTTTTCCACGACACTCCAATTGGATACGACGACTTTGTGGCCAACTGCATTATCCAGTTTGAGGACCTCATCAAAACCTCCAACACCGGAGAGACTTTCGAGGGATGGGTGAGTGAAAAAATAATAATGTGGAGTAATCCGTAGTCTACTTTCTAGGCTGCTGTCACAGATACTGATTTTTTTTTTGAATTGTTATGATCAAAGGAGGCTGACTGGAGTGCTGCCATAATTTATGACTATGAATATACTGCATCCAATACATGAAAACATAAGCAGGTGTACTACTGGAGTCCAAGCACCCAGAACCAAACACACATGACTATCACTGAATAGAAGGAAACCGGGTGTATAACAAGGGTTTGTTTGTACACCTTCTAAATGTGGAAATGGTTAATGTTAACTATAACCATATTGTGCCTACAGTTCAGTGGTCATTGTTAAACCCCTCTACCTGGGTCATCTTCTTTACACTGGAATATTAAAGGTCTTTCATGGAAGTTTTGGCACCTGCTCAAAAAATATATAGACAGGGCAGGTTCAGGGAAGACAACATGTGATAGCTTGGGGCAATATTCATTGCACATGTCACAGGCAGTGAGAGCAGTGCTGCCTGTTTTTCTACCTGAAAACATCAACAACACCTCCCTCCTGCACTCTCAAAGGAGGTCTAACCACTGCCAAAGCACAGGCCTAAACACCCTCACATAATCTGGTGTCTGATATTGAGCAGCATGTGCTGGACAGGAACCGTTTGTGTTGTTCACTTATTGGCTTAGAAGCTTTTAGTGTGATCACCGTCGATCATGGCCTGAAATCACACATGCTTGTCTCACATGCTCTGGCAACGTGTTAATGCTGCTTGTAAAGACCACATTGCAGCGTGCACAAGCAGATGCACATCGCCCTGACCCATGAGTGTGAACAAATGTATGATGATATTACAGGAGTAACCACAGGTACATAATTGAGAATAATTAAATTAACATAAAAAGATATATGTAAAAGGCCCAACTATTCACTTACCATTCAATACAGGGCTGACAGAGAGAGAAAGAGAGAGAGTTTTTTATGATTTAAGTGGAGGAAGTTGTCTGACAATCCAATATATTATTATATTTAGTGAGACAGTTTTACAGTGATTCAAAGTTAGAGTGGTAGGTCTGATTGGATGATGGAGCTGTGTTGCATCTATGTAACAGGGAAGCTGGACATGATATTTGTTTGCTGTTACCAAAAGGGAATATATAGATTGAATATAAAAAAGGACCTAGAATTAAACCCTGTGGGAAGCCAGAGAAGATGATTTCATGAGATGAAATTGAGCTTGCGATTAATACACATGAAGAGCTGCTAGGAAGGACCTGAACCGATTCATCACAAACAGGTCATCTCAGTCATGAGGATAGATGGGAGAAAGACAAAGCCAGACAGGAATATTTATTGATTACCATGTGTAAATGTAAATATCTGTTAAAGGCCTTTTCTAAACGTTGGTGCTTATGTATTCCTAATACTCACTTGGCACTACTGGCGCTGGGAAAAAGTGGACCTTACCAAAGTTAAGATTTTATGTTGAGTAAGTCTGATTATCTAATGCATCATATTAGTCTTACTCACCTCCAGACAACAAACAGAAACTGCCTGTTTCAGCTGGAGTTTCCCTCTCCTCACTTACATTGATCCCTGTAGGTCTATAAGCCACTGCAGGTGCTGCTGAATGTAACTTGAACCTGTCCAGGCCTGGAGCCGGCTGAGGTGGTATCGACTACAAACCATGACACTCTCACTTAACACAGAGATGTCTCCTTTCCACAGTCATATACTTCTCAAGTCCAAACAGCTTCTTTCAATGAAGCATATTTTTCCAGAAAAAAATGTCTAAGTAATTAAAAAAAAAGAGTTATATACTAGGCAGTGGCTTGTAAAACAGATAAAAACAAAAAGACGAGTTGAAAGTTTATACAACATTTTCCACTGAAGACAAATGCCTCAATATCACATATTTACATGTACATACATGATGACTTAATGAAAATGACCAAGAAATTGTGACCACCACAACTCATAGTTGATCATGCAAGTTGGCATGGTGGTTAATGTTTCACATTAACAAAGCAAAACATTTAAATACATTTATTTTGTGTAGAGTTACTTTATTGAGAAAACCCAGATATTTTAGATCTGGAAGACTGCTGAATAAACTCGGTAAACGACTGAAGACTGCTTTGCACAAACCTTCACTGAGACCCCGAGCACTGAGGGGAAGTGGTGTGAAAGTGGAGCTTGGTCTGAAGTTTAAGAAGTCATTGGTTAGCGCTGTTGACTTTGTCAGTTCAAGACGTGCTCTTAAAAGTTGTTATCCGCTACATCTGAGCTGTGAAGGCTTTTTTGTTCTTTGCTGCAAAGAAGATATGCTGGGCTGGTTTGTTTCACATATGAGACACAAGCCTCCACACGCCTACACTGCTGTTTATCACAGTGTTCTCACCACCTGATCACTGCTTCAGGACTCACTGTTAAAATACTTACTCTCTGTTGGCTCTTATCCAGAAGCTTTCATTTGCCTTTCCCCCTTTCATTTTTGCACGTGACCCAGGTTGATGCCCTTAAACCCTCTTTTCTTTCTGCTTTTGAGTCTTGTTGGTTCAACTTAAGTGGAATTTATTTCTCAACTCCCTTTTTTTTTTTTTGGTTAACACAAATTGCACTTATTGTCAGGACTGACATCATCCCTCTGAGACATCCACCACATGACAATTAGACACAGGTCCAGTTTCCTTTGCCTCCCACCAGACACTGCATGACACTACATTGTGACATCTTTGACTGTTTACTCACTTATTTGAACTCGCTGCTTCACATTTTCTTGGTAATAATCACCATTCAGGTGTCTGTGGTGTGGGAGTTGTTTCTCAAGCCTAAGGAAGGTCAATAAGTACTGAAACTGAAAGTGTGTTAAATATGGAGCCACAACATTTTCCAGCACAACTGTACTGTGCTTGCTCAACTAAAAAGCACCTCATACCCAGTTAATACAAAAAAGGAAAATGTAACTTCCTCCTTTGTGATACAGCATTAATTGTTCTGCTTTTTGATGATAGCATCATTTAAGTGAAGGAAAGGCGGGGGTCTTTGTTCAAAAACATAATCTTAATTCAAGCCAAAGTCAATATGATGAATTCCTTCTAAATTTAGCAAGAAAAATTTGGACACATTAATGTTCTCCGTCCTTCAATCTAACTCCTTTTGTCTAGCTGGTCTGTCTTGTGAAAGGAGAGAGAAAATTCTGAATGTCACCATATGATGCAACTTTTTTGTAGTTTTTATCAGGTGAAAATAAAAAGGGCAAGTGACAAAGAAGAAGTCCTCACCCTGGACAAGTCAGAGTTTCTGTCTAGACTATAGCTTGAGATACAGGAAACGAGCAGGTAACCGAGAGCAAACGTGGACATTGCTGTGAAGAAGAAGTGAAATGAACACTTCCTTGAGATAAGTTTTACACTGACTGTGCCAACTGAGCGGCAACATTTGACGCCTCACTATTTTGTGGGCAGTGAGTATTTTCCAGGTGGAGTCTGTGTGAACATAAATTGATCTATTTAAGAGTAGTGAGACCTCGGTTTCCAGTGAGTGGTTGCTGCAGGAAGTAATGTATCGGCCTATTGTTGAGAAAAAGATGAGCTGTATGTATTTTGAAGTCATCAGCATTCTCAGTTGCACGTCAGGTCATCACAACACCTACAGCCTGCCCAACCTGCTCGGCCTGCTGCGTTGTTTTTGTGCCCAGATTCCTCCGACATTACCTACACACGAAGAATGCAAAAAAGAATGGGACACAAACATCGCTGCATCTCTAGTGAACTAGAACTGAAGGAATAATGTTTAAACTGATAGAGTAACCATTTATATTCATTTTTAATCCAGATCTTCAACTAGAATGTCTTTGTCCTGACAAATAAACTCTTTAAAGACATTAATAATGTCTTTTTTATTGTGATTTTACTTCTGGTTTAATCTATGTTAGATTGGGTACTTTATCCTTTTCTTTTGATAAATTAATTTTGAAATGATTTTGCCAAATATAGATTTGTGGGTCTTTACATCTCCTTTTTTTTTCATTTTGTCTAACACTGTTTTTGTTTATGCGTCTGCAGATGGACTTGGAGCCAGAGGGCAAAGTCTACGTCCTTGTAACGCTCAATGGGTCTTTCACTGACGGTAAGGCTTCTACTGTAGGATCAAATGCAGCCCAGTGTTTCTCTTTATGGTTATTTATACCCATCCCACTTCTGCTTCTTTTTTTTCACATAGCGTGTAACTGCTGATTCATTTGGTCACTGTCTTCTCTTTTTCCAATCTGCAAAACACTGCGTAGTGTTTTGAATACTTATTTATCCGTGAGCCATTGAACAGCTAACGGCCATCTGTGCATCAGGCTTTCTAAATAAGTGAGCGTGCATGCATACACGGATGCTTGTGTGTGAATCGAGTGGACTGGCATGTACCAGGTTCTTCAGACGTCAGAGGGCATCAGTATCAGGCTCAACTGTTGCTCAGACATGCACCGGGACTTTGAACCAAGGATAGGTTTAAACCAGACAGAAGTTTGGGACCCGAACTTTCAGCCAACTTTCTGTCAGCTATAAAACTTGATGAAACGCTTTTCACACATTTCATGAACTTATGAAAGAGGAAAGAAGTCAGAACAGCTACAGTAACTCAGATAACCACTCCACCACTGTGGTGAGCAGAGAAGCTTCTCAGTATGTGCAAGTGCAACATGTTAAAACTTGAAGTGGATGGGCTACAACCACAGAAGACCATGTGTAGTGCTCCACCCCCATCAACCAAGAGCATAAATCTGAAGCCTGCAGGTGGTATGGCCACAATCTTGATTTACTGACATGAGTCCATGATCCAACCAGCCTGAGGTCAAACAGTCCAGGATGGTTGCTGTAGTGTGTTTTGTCAGCCCTCGAAACCACTAAATGTCCATTGTTTAAATGCTAATGCATGATAATGTGGCCTGTAACAGAACTAATGTAATCTCAGATTGATTTAATGAACGTGACAAGGTTCAGTGGCCTCTTCAGTCACCTTATGTGAATCCAAAAGAACACCAGTGGATTGCGGTAGAACAGGCAGAATAGATGTATGCTGAGAAATGTGTTCTCCTTTCCTTCTTATGTTTTAATCCACATATTTTCACACAGCATTTTCTGAACTCTCAAGATTTTTAAACCCTGACCCCCCACATCCTCTGAAATGTTGTGGTTTTTGGTTTCGCTTCCCTTGCCCTCTGAAGAGTCCAGGAGAAGATCTGTTTTCCAGCACTGTCACAAAACTAAAAAGCAAACACTGCAGGTCACAACAAAGACAATAAGGAACTGTTCAAGTATTTGCGCATCATCACTGTGGTGATGGCGACCCACAGGGATGGTACCAGAGGCTGCAAACAGCACTGAATATCAATGGCTGGAAATGTCAATGAATATTTTCTGACAGTGACTTCATGTCACTTCATATTTCATCAGAACTTCGACGTCTTTGTTAATTCACGACCACCTGTCCAATTTTATGGTTAAATGAAATTCTCCTTGGAACCTGTAATTTGGGAAGCCATATTTTGCAGAATGACATCACAGCACGTCCACCCTGATACGATTCCACTCAAGTTGATAGCTAATATTTAATAACTCCTCTGCAGTTCTCTATATTTGCTTTCAAATGTAAATTCATGGAAATATTTCAAGAAAACACTCTTGATCTGTTCATCCCTCAGACTGTTGGCCTTTTACAGAGAAAATCATTGTAGCTGTGCATGATAGAAGGCATGCATGGTTTAGAGGACTGTGGTCTTGAAGTAAAGCCTCCCTTTCACACCACTGCCACGCACGGCTGTTGTTTGCAGGGGCGTTCTGGGGGCTCAGCAGACAAGTTTCCGTAATGCATGTGTGGTTTTCATAAATAGACCCTTGCTTGACTACACTCACTCGAAGCTGTAACACATTGCGCCAAACTGTGCAGATGTGTAAATACAGATATGCACATGAATTCACACTGTATAATGTTTAAAGAACAAATCCATCTCAGAATTTGCAGTTAATAGTTGAAAAAAAAATGTGTGGTGGCATTTTTTTCATGCAATAGTTTGGGTAAACAATAAGAACAATATCACAATATTCCCTTAGATTGTTTAGATATGGAAAATCACCAATTACCCACTGTTGTCAACCTGGTTTTGATCATTTATCAAAATTCCCAGTTTCACACATCTGAGGATTTGCTACTGTTTCAGTGTTTTACATTTTAATATCTTTGGCCTGTTGGCTCGTACAAAACATCCAATGGCCACTTTTATAGACTAGATGATGGTGATCTAAAAACAGAACAGAAGAACATTACACTTTAAGTGTTCTAGGAGAAAATAGTAGCCTTTATTTGGAACAACTTCTTCCGTGGAAAATACCTGGCTCTTAAATAGCTAAATGCTCCACTTTCTTAAAATTGTCTGTCTGCTTGTCGATGCTTAGCAGGTGGTGCACAGTGGGCGTTCAGAGTCTTTTTTTTTTTTTTTTTAGCTGAGAACAGCTCCCTGCTGCCACTTGAAAAAGTTATGAGAACAGTGAGAGTGAACCAAAACATGAAAAATCCCTGTAGAGCGCTGAGACCTGCTTCTTCTATGTTGTCACTACAATTAACACTAGTAGGAATGTGATCAATTTTACAGTATTGTTTGTGACTTCTTTAAAAAAAAAACAACTCACAAAATGGCAACAGCAATCAATTCTAATTTTTTTTTAGCTTTAGCCCTGTGACTTATTGACATTTTCCTCTCATCTTGTTTTTAGACGACGCTCTCACGAAAGGGAAGAAGCCCTTCAAGCAGTTCACAAGGAAACGGCAGGGGGCAGTGAGACGGAGGATCCACCAGGTCAACGGGCACAAGTTCATGTCCACTTTTCTCCGGCAGCCCACCTTCTGTTTTCACTGCAAAGAGTTCATCTGGTGAGAAACTGGAGCTAGGACGAATCACTTGTTGCCTCCATGTATCTGTGTAGACTGTAAACTCGGCCTGACTGTGTCTCCGTCTCTCTTACAGGGGTGTTTTTGGAAAGCAGGGTTACCAGTGCCAAGGTCAGTCACCCTTATTTTCTCCTTCTCTGCTTTTTGACACAGCTACTTAAACACACAGGCGTGAGTTATGGGTTTGACATTGAATGGCTGTCTTTTCAGTGTGCACCTGTGTGGTTCACAAACGATGCCACCAGCAGGTCGTCACAGTGTGCCCACGCATGAAGAAGCCAGCAAAAGAACAGGTATCAACACTGTCAGCTTACACACTTATATCAACAAAAGAGCAGATGTCCTGCCCAACAATAGTATTATTATGCCATTATGCGTTATGTGAAAAAGACAGTAGGATGTGTCCTACTGCACTAACACCTCTGATAAACACCTGCAGTGATCAGTCAGACTGCACAGCTTCCTCTTTCTATGCTGAGGTGGTCACTGAGCCAGAACATTGTACTGCACAGTACTTTTCCACACATGCTTGTTACAGCATTTTCGTATATATTTCTAGAAATACTTGTGTGCTTGTTTTAGCACTTTTGCAAAGTTTCTCTGAATTGGGGGAATTCATAGAGAACCAAAATCTTTGCACTAAGCGGAAACAATCTGACAGCAGTGTGAACCAGACATTTTTCACAATGCACTCTGTGGCAATTTATAGTTATAACATGTGAGCACATAGTTGAACATACTATTGCAGTGTACATTGGTTGGTTCAGTGGGACCTTTCTGTGTCTTTTCTCAGCAACCTGTAAACCAAGGCTTCAGCATCAACATTCCTCACAAGTTTAACATCCACAACTACAAGTCGCCCACTTTCTGTGACCACTGTGGCTCGCTGCTTTGGGGAATAGTAAGACAGGGGCTGCACTGTAAAAGTAAGACCTTGTCTCATCAATAAAAAAATCAGGATCTCAGATGTCCTCATGCCTCTTTCAAAAGCATTTCTGATTGCTTTGTTTCTCTCTTCAGTCTGTAAAATGAACGTTCACATCCGCTGCAAAGGCAACGTAGCGCCAAACTGTGGGGTCAACAGTGTGGAACTGGCCAATAAACTTGCGGAGATGGGTCTGCAGGCTGGAGGACTCACTAAACGCAACTCAGTGGTACAAAGGCTGGGACTTTTCTTTCTGAATAAATCAAATGAGTATTGAGTTTCCTTAAATGCAGCCTGAATTAGGATAATCTAGTTGATGTTTTGTTTATTTGTATATTTGTCCTGACAGGCCAGAAGTGCAAGTGAGGTGAGGACGTCCCCTGAGAGGAGACAGAGCACGGATTCTCAGGAGCAGACCCCTCGGCTGGGGATTACAGACTTCACATTCCTTCAAGTACTTGGAAAGGGCAGCTTTGGCAAGGTGGGAATGTCGAGAGATGACAGTAAGAAATGCTCTGTCTAATGAAATGATGATGTAGATGAATGTAGGAGTGTGGATACTAGAAAAAAATGTTCCTACTCTTACTTAGATGGATTTAACAACTGTTTAGTCGTAGTCAGTATAAATGTTGATGGCATCGAGGTGACGCCGAAAACTGTTTATGTTACGTCTTCAGGTGATGCTGGCGAGGCTTGACAACAAAGAGCGGGTGTTTGCTGTGAAGGTGTTGAAGAAGGACATCATTTTGCAGGATGACGATGTGGAGTGTACCATGACTGAGAAGAGAGTGCTGTCACTGGCTCGCTGTCACCCCTACCTCACTCAGTTGTACTGCTGCTTCCAGACATCAGTTAGTACAGACACACACACACTCACGTGCACTCGTATCACAGTTCGGTCAGTCCAACCCACACTGAAATAGTTCCTCTACCACCAGCTGCAGGTCCGTGTTTTCACTTACTTAAACAAACAGGTCAACATGCAGTTCATGAGTTTTCACAAAAGTCCATACAGAGTTTTCACAGAAGTCTCTACAGCGATTAGATGGATGGACAAACACTTTAACCCCTCTGGATGAATTACCACTACGTTTTCATGTAGCAGCACCAGCAGTCAAATTGCCATGTGCAAACAAACTGAACAAAGGCTTTGAAGGGTAAACCAAGTAATACCTGGTAAATATCAGCGTGTTGGCACATGGCGGTGGTGCTGCCTCACATAGCCTGTAGCGTGACTCTAGACTCCTTTAATGTTGTTACAGTCCAAATGATCTCATCTCAGTCTGAACACATTCTCTGCAGTTCCTGAGAAATGTTTGCAGACCAAGTTATGACATGAGCACAAACAACAAGTAGGCTGCTCACTAGATACAACAAGTGTGGAAACCATAAAATGCCCATTATATTTAGAGCGATCTTTGATCTGTGAACATAAGATCTGCTGATGATGATGATGGTGGAAGAAAGAGAATGATTCAAATCTTTACTTGATGTTTTTACATTACATTATGAACTTTATCCTAGCGTAGAAATTCTGTGGTTTTTTATCTGACAATGTAATCACTCTCACTGCCTTGCTTGACAATAAATACTCTTATTGTCTGTTGCACTTCACAAAACATATCTTCCTACTCCCCCTAGTGGTTCCCACCTAGCAAGGCCAACACTTGTGGTTTCTGTAAATCAACTCTCAAATGCAATTGAGATTATTCTTTGGGTTTGAGAAATTGCATGAAGAGCAGAATGAAGAGCAGCTATAGAACAGTGCTCCTGTTAGTTATCTAAAAGCATTTTAACCAGTTTTAAAGGGTCTGTCATTCCCTGACAGAGGAGATGATTGCCAACCCTTCTCCATGTTGACCATCACATGCACAATTATATCCACCTCCACTGTAATAGAGTGCATTAATCTCTGAGACGTTCAATCATTCGCTTGGTAAGTATCACTCGGTGGTTTCTGCACATTTAGTATCCCACGTTACTTTGCGTGAACTGGTCAGCAGGTGGCAGCAGAGCCCCAGTCTGTCAGACATGGCATGAAGAGGATGATGATGACCCTCAGCTAGTAGTGCCTGACTTTCTGGTGCAGACTGGACAACCTAATCTGCTTTAGTTTAGTTTGAACCATGGCTAGCCTACTTTACCCGGGATCAAAATAGAGCAGCAGCAGTAGGTGTGGAGAGCAGACTCAGTGACACTGCTCCCCCTCATCACCGCTTCAAACGTACACACAAACACTTGACGGCATTCGTTCCACCAGCATGCTACATTTCTGCTTTTTTTAGGTGTCTTGTCACCTTTTTTTCTGAGTAGGTAGTTACTAAAAATTGATCAGGGTTCTGTCATGAGAGCAGGAAGGTGTGTTTTAATTGTGTATAAATGTTTAAAAAGTTTAAAATTATCTGTGGTTTTAAATTTTATTTAAACATAGATATTATTAGAATGATTGCATCTTTCTACAAATCTGGAAAAATGCAAGTAGGCATGGAAAGAGTGGAGGAGGGGTTGAGGGCTTTGGTGGAGTGGACAATTTGGAGAATTGTTGTCATCAGCTGCTCATCCTGACCATTGAATACTGGTTTAATCTAATCTCGCATTACTAGACATTTAGCTTAGCAAGTTTACAGAGGTTTGGGGAAAATCTGGTGCAAGTCGACAGTTCTAACTAAACTCTGAAAGCCCAGAGGCAGTGTTCACTGGCTGTGGATGTAAAATGTCCACTCCAGGAAATGGCATCTGTGGTTACTTTAATGTTCAAGTGGAGACAGATTCCCCTCTGAGAACTTCACTCAGTGAGGTAAAAACAGCAAACCACATTTTTCGGATAAAATAGCACCTGCACCTTGGGACTCACATGTCAAAATGAAATTGTTCCGTGTGGATTTAAAGATTCACTCAGCTGCACAAGTAGACCACACACAGGGTGCTACCTGCTTTGCATGTGTAACACATTTCTTAGGAAGCAGCACACATATAATCAGACAGACAACTACAGAGCACTTTACAAGAGTCATCTGTGGGTGGATGTTCTCATCATTTGTTGGAAGCTCTATGGGCAGATTCATGCATCAAGTTCTCCTGTAGTGTTTTTCCTCTGCAGTTTTTTTCCCCAGGGTCTCATTTTCTAGATCACATATCGACTGGAGCTTGTAATGAGAAAGAAAGATTAATTGGTTTGATCTGGGTTTTCTTTTCTGCCCAGTTGACTGTAAAATGTGGTAGGATGGACAGGAATCCATTAAACAGACATGTGGTATTTATGAGAAACAGTCACATTTTGTCCTTGAAGTAATCTCAGCTCACCCATGTCCATGGATTCTTGGATTGTTTAATAACATGGGAGCTGCTGTGAGGCTTGTGTGGTTTGTGTGCATGTGTATGAATGTGATCTCCTTGCTTCCTTTTTTAGGACCGTCTGTTCTTTGTGATGGAATTTGTGAACGGTGGCGATCTTATGTTTCACATCCAGAAGTCCAGGAAGTTTGAGGAGCCGAGAGCACGTTTCTACACGGCAGAGATCACCTCCGCTCTCATGTTCCTGCACAGCAAAGGCATCATATACAGGTCTGAATCAAGGAGCTCAAACACAACAGTTGAATTTACTTTCCCGCATAGAGTATATCCCCAGAGGTGTCTCTGAAGCTAAAGATGGATAGTTAACTGCCTGACCTAGTAATTAAGTTGAAAATCAAACAGGCTGTAAAAACAGCTATAAAATCTATAATGGACATTTACCCCTGATAGCTTCATTAGGGCTGTGTATCTGATTTCATATGGAGACCTGAAACGTAAAGCAAAAAAACTGTGCTACAAATGAAATGGATGACGTTCAAAAGAGGTGGGTATTAGATTATTATTAGGAGGTTTGAGGAAAAAAGGATAACACATTCTGTGCTTTGGCCTTTGTTGCATCTGTTGCAGTTTCAATTTGTTTGATCTAGATTAAAATGGGTGTGTGAACCAATGTACATACAGACATGAGCTCCTCACTTCCCATTTCAGTTGCAACATCAGTGCAGTTCTTTGGGACCATGAAACATACCAATCATTTGTCCCTGTGGCCTCATCTCAGCCTACTCTTCAAACTATTGATGTCCTCCCCTCTTGAAGTGTTTTCCATCGGTAACTGTTCAAACGGCTCTTGGGGCAACAATTTCATCATTACTTATGTTTTCTTCAAAGCTCTGGTTGCACCTTGTAGTAGCAGATGCACTATAACAGCAGCTCTTTTGATACTTATTTTCTTATGATTAAGAGGTTATAGCTCCAACCTCTGCCTTAGATATCCAAGTGTATTCTTTGAGTTGACAGCAGTGGGCCTCCTGCCACTGCGTGATGATGATAAGGAAGAGGGGCATCATGTGAGCTAACAGTAAATCCTGAGTTATATTTAGTGGTCCGTGTGCTCTGTGTCAGCCCGCACCACATAGCATGACTCTTGGCTTTAAGAGGCCACACACTGTTCACACGCTGTATATTAAATAACGAGCCAAGTTGCTGCCCTCACATTAAGCCAGGGAAAGAGGAGCAGAAGCTGGGCTGCCTACCTTAACTACAATTGTAGCCTCAGTCACTGTGTTGTGCAATATGAGTGTGTTTCTCATGACTTGGCTCATTATCTCCGTTTGCACTTTTAGCTCCAGGTGAAGTTGAAGCCTCTCAGGTGATGCCACAGTGTGTCAATGTTTCCTGTTACCATCCTGCATGAAAAG
>OMNW01014378.1:2770-32165 GCA_900303245.1 Selene dorsalis
AATACCAATCTGTAGTGGAACTTTGCTCTAGTTGTACCCTCTATCTTATGAGCCACCTCGAAGGTGAAGACTTTATGAGCAGCTCTTGATGTCCACAATGAACAATGCAGATGGTTGTAGTCTGTGGTTAACCAGTGATAGAGCTGGGCATGGTGGTGCAATGGTGAGTAGCAGTGTGACCTGACATGAGAAGTGAAGTGAGGAGCAGAGCCCCCTGGTGGCAGTAGGGGAGACCGGGGTAAGTTGAGCCATTTTTCATATTCAGGATCACTACATCAAGACAACTATAGTTTTGCTGCTAAATAATATATCTTCATATATTTCAGGATGTTGTGCATCCCTACAAACAGTGGAGTGGAAACATAACTGTGTTGATAATATTGCATCTCAAAAAAAGTGGTCTGGTAGCACAGCTTACCCCATGTATGGGTTGAGCATAGGAGCGGGGTAAATTGAGCCATACCCCTCCTTCCCTTCCATCCATCTCCCACCTCCCCCTTTACTGAATATTCCACCTTTTCAGGGTTGCAGGGGAATACAAACAGCTGGGATCTTCTTGCTGAGCCACCAACTCTGTTTTTGCAAGTTTTGCAATTACATTTTTATCTTGGGAAGAATCCCTCATCTTTCTCTTTGAAAGCAAGCTTGGCTTCCCATAAACAGCTTTACCTCTTCTCAGGAGCTAACTTACTGTAATCATAAACATCCAGAATTTGATTTAATAATTAGGACATATACAGACAAAATATACTCAATAAGTGTATAAGGCAGGTGGCTCAAGTCACCCCAGAGCTACTGTATTGACTTTATTAGACCCCACAGCTAAAATGGTGCACTTTCATGCTACGTTTACTACCTCATGTTGTAGCTCATAGATGCCACATCTCATGTATAAAATAAATTTATAATGATCTCTTTTGGTGTAAACACAATTCTCAGGAACGTTATGATGGACTAAATTCACTAACCCTAACCCTAACCCCCCTAACCCTAACCCTGTTTTTTTTTTGGACATTAATATCAAACCAGTCTACTCATGTAGTTCTTACCTTCACAGACTCCAAGAAATGATGCCTTCCTCCTAAATATTTGGTCCCGTTTTCAACTTGTCTTATGGTTTCCTAGCAACAAGGGGTGGCTCAACTTGCACCTATGCGCAGTCTCCCCTACGCAGATGACACTTATGGTGCAGATTGTTGCAGGTGGGAGTAATGTGCAGACTAATCTTACTTCTCACACAGACTGAATGTCATTAATTCATTTGGACTGGACTGTGAACATGAACACAGTCAACCAAAGGATCATGCAAAAGAACATGGTTAACCCAGGAACATTGTCAACTAAAAGATAACAGAGCTGTATTTACTGCCCTCACACTATCCATGTGTCTTGGTCTTTGTTGGATACAAAGAGAAGCACAAAGATGGATAATTAAAACACATACTGTCTTTAAATGGCTAAACTATATGAAGGGAAATAACTGGCATTAATTAACTTTTACATTAGGTAAGTTTTCTCGCATTTGCCAGTGAAAGTGTTTCCATTCCAATTCTGTGGATGTTGTTGACAATTATCTGAGGTAATTCTTGCAGATATCAGAAAAAAACATACAATTTTCCGCAGCATACAAGACCAAATGGGAACAATGGTTGCTGCAATAAAAAGGTGAAGGGCACTACACTCAAGTACAATATTACAGTACAATCCTTAAAACATGCACTTAAAAAATCTGGGGGAAAACCTGCACTAACTGTTTTCACTCTTGTTTTCATAATCTTTGAATAAGTAGTGGTGAAACTGCAACTAACTCATACACATCAGAAAATCTGGTTTTGTGAGTTGTCCAAATCCAAATGACATGAGAACCATTGGTATATAATTTAGAATGTGTTGTTGAAGGTGATTTGTGTTATTTGTAAGAGCAGAGTAGAAGTATAAAATACCCTTGTATAAAATGGAAATACTTCATTTAAGTAGAGGTACCTCCAAACTGTACTTGAGAAGACTAGTGCTACAAAATAAATGTTACTTTCCACAGCACATGCTGACCTGTGCTTCTAACATGATTATGTCATGAAAGATTCAAAAGCATCTGGCAGATGCACAAAATCCTGGAACTAAGCCATACTGTCAGCTACACTGATTACTGTTGTGCTAAGTCTTGATAATTACAAACGTTTACTCGGAAAACAGTACAGGCTTTTTAAAACGTGGCATTTAACCAGACTTCCCACCAGCAGAAAAAAAGAAAGAAAGAAAAAAAAACCCTTGTTAGTTCATTAGTCTGTTCTTCAATCAATTTATAAGCAAAAATGACTGCAGATATTCTAATTTTTATGTATTTACTGTAAGAAAGGGATCAATATATCACCAACTCAAACAGCAGAAACACAGGTTTCATTTGTCCATATGGCACATTAGTCTAAGACAGCAGCATTTTGATACTTTTTTTTTCTTCGGACAACCACTCCATTATGCTGACAGCATCTGGTTCCTAACAGTTGCCTTTGTCCTATTTAGCAAACAAACCCCTGCTGCGTCTGGCTTTGGTGACAGATGGCTCACTTTGAGAGCCACCGAGGAGTTCTCTTTCACAGAAGATGTAATTTTAACACTTCCGCGTCCGATGCTGAAGGCGGCTCATGTTAATGACAGTGCATTTTAACACAGGATATGTTTCTGCTGACATATACCATGTTGTAATGTGTTGGAGAGCGATGCAATAAATGGCTGGCTGAGGTAGACACACAAGTTTAAGTGATACATCATTGCAAGAGTGAAAGACCACCAATAAATTAATTTAAGACACTCTGAATGAAACATACAGGGCGTGTCAAATGTGGGCTGGTGGGATGGTGGGGTTCAATTGAGAAGATTAGGCTAGATAGATAGGCTGCCACACAAAGAAGACAGTGAGAAACTTGCTTTAACTGTAAGACACATATTGATGAGAAAAACTGTGATATACATTGAAATAACATTTTAAGCCCATAATGTACAGTTTATTAGTATAGTGTGAGGTGACTAACAATGAGTAACTAAATACATAAATTATATGGATAACTTTATCAACATTTTGACTTTTTGAAAAAGTACTTTGCGATAACGTCTGCCGTGATTTAGCACCATATAAATAAAAACTGACTTGACTTTGGTGTGTGTGTGTGTGTGTGTGTATTAAGCAGTACAGTATGCTGCTGGATTGATGAGCAAATAATTGTTGATTCAAACTCTGTCTTTAGGTGGCAGCAGTGCAGCACAGGCAACCAGGCTACAGTCTGGCATCAGAAATGCACTGGTCTATACATGCATGAAAATAAGCACAACCCATCATGTAAATGCACACTTGGGCAGAGACACAAAGAAATAGCACTGAGAATATATTTGGCGCACTAAGAGCCGAGCTTCTCCTCTGGAGTGGAAAACAAGGTTTGATTAATTCCAATTTTGTCACTTTCAAGACAGTTATTATTTTCACATTCAAGTCACTCAATCAATAAAAGCATTGTTCCCTGAACGGATGGCAGCTTGCTCAAAATCCCTCTTCTGTGGCTGAAGTCTCTTTTGCTATTTTCCAACCACACTCAATTTACCCTCTGTTTTCAAGCCATGTGCTCATGAATAATCCACTTTAGTTCTCCTTTTACAAATCTGCCACCAATAAGTTCTTAAGTCTTTGTGCACACACCTGTCGGGGCACCCTGGTGAAACAGACAATATCTTTACTCACTAAAGTTAATTTGTACCTTTGCCACCATGTGGTTACAGGAGCATACTGTTTCATGTCAGACAACAGCAGGTGGCAAGTTATATCCAGCAGTGTTTGGCCACCAAAAAAAGGGGTATTTTAGCTGCCAGGCTCCCACCCAGGTCCCAGGCTCAGTGTAAATGCCACTTCTCGAGAGCGTTTACAAAATGTACAGCGAGTGGCAATGTGGTTCAGAAAACACCACATTTCAAGAGCCTGTGGTCATCCAAATGTAAGATATGAAACTACTTTACAACAATCAGTCATTCACAAAAAATACAGTCTCCCCCGAGGAAGAGCACAACTTAATCTGACCTCCAAAGGTATATCTCTTTTCCTTTTTTTTTGCCTCAGTTGATATGTTTCAAATTCTCCCCCATGTACAGAAAAATAACCTCACAAAGTCACAAACATTTCACATAGATATATAGAACCGTAACCTTGGTCAATACTGCGATGAAACAACTCAGTGGGATTATAGGTATCAGAGAGTAATGGTAGCAGTTAGGAACAAAGCTTTATCAAAAACATCACTCTTTGAAGCTTCTTGTCCTTTTCCCGTTGTCTATTTCTGGGGTTGGATTGGAGGATGGAGGCAAAGAAGGAAAAAAAGGCAGGATAACTGCAGTTCCATTCCTATACCTCTTACGAGCAAATTGGCTCTTTATTAAATTTAGGCTCCATCTATCAATACAAAGAACGGTATTGGAATTACTTTGTTGGCCACAAATCGTTGGCAATAGATTGAGCCTCTCTTGAAACAAGGCCATCATTTATCAGATTCACATTTCCTCCTAAGGTGCAAGGAATCAGGACACAATAAGACTTTTATTGGTTCCTTGGGTGATAGATGGTGACCCCCTCGGATCTCTGATTACGAGATTACCACAAGTAAAGTAAGATTCTATTAAATATTTAGACCTGTTGGTCCCATTTGGATTCCCTCTATTTTTATCAAATAGCGCTGCTAGGGGAGCTGAAGCAAGGGAGTCTCCCACCGCCGAGGAGATTTACGCTCTTACAAAGTATTCTGGAGTATGCAAAGCTGTGTAATTTCTCCCGGGAGGGCGATGCATAAAGGAGAAGTTAATTACCATGGATACAAAGTAGTTTTAAGATGTAATAAAACAGAACACACACAGAACTCCTCAGCTCTTGGAAAAGCTGCACACTGCGGGTGAAAGGTGATAGAATACCAATGGTGAAGGTGAAGGTGGAGGCAGTGAAATGATAATAGAGTGGCAGAGCATTGTGGTTTGGCTTCCCTCAGTTCCACACTGAGAGTTAGAGTTATCAGACCAGCAAGTCTGGGCCTAATATCCTTTTGTGCTGGCAGCATATTGCCGAGTGAAGATTGTGGATGGAAATAATCAGCCCTTTTAAAGGTCAGGCGAAGTTAAGCACACCCAAAGTAGACCATGACACATTCCTGCTGATAAGAAATAACTGTCTGTGTAAGGAAGAATGAGGAGAGTTCACCTTGTCCAATGTATGGTATCGTGACTGCTCAGCTGTCAGTCAAATATAATGGCACCTGTGCAGTCAACCCAACCACAGCTATGGGACATGTGCTTTGAGGCAGAGTAAGTGGTCACGACATCTATAGAGCATTTGTCTTTTAGTAAAAACACCAGAGTAAATAACAGGCGGTGGGGTGCTCTATACTAACAACTAATACAGTAATGGATTTCTACATTAAATCTGCAATAACCTTATTTATTACCACTTTGGTGGCAGCAACAGCAGAAAGCACTGGCATATTGTTAGGTCTGGAGTTTCAAATATTTCCTTGTTTGCTCAAACAGAAGATGTGGCACGAGAATGTGCACTAACTACTAACATTTTATTAGGAGGTATTTACACCTACTTATTTATGCAATTATCCAAACGGTTTATCATGTTGCTGCAGGGCAGATAATCATGCAGATACAGGTCAGGAGCTTCAGTTAATGCTCATATCAAACATGTGGATGGGGAAAAATGTGTTCTCAATGACTTCAACTGTGGAATGATTGTTGGTGCCAGACGGGCTGGTTTGAATTTTTCTGAAAGTACACATCTCGTGGGATTTTCATGAACAGCAGTCTCTGGAGTTTTTACTCAACATGATGTGAAAAGAAAGAGAAAAGAAAAAACCACCCAGTAAGCAGGAGTTGTGCAGATGGAAACACCTTGTTGTCGAGAGAGGTCAGAGGACAATGGGCACAATGGTGTGAGCTGTCAGAGGGGCATAACGTTTAACACAGAGGCAGGTGAAGGGACATTGCAGGCTGCAGTAGGCACAGGCTCACCAAAACCTAGACAGATGAAGACTGGAAAATGTAGCCTGGTCTGATGATGACGTTCTCTGAAGCACACAGAGACAGGCTAACCAACAGCAAGAATCCATGGACCCAACCTGCCATGTGCCTGCAGTCCAGGCAGTTGGAGGTGGCTGAAAGGTGTGGTGACTCATTTCTTTATACCATTCATGTCCATCCACTTATGGCCACAACCCCCCCTCTTCTAATGGCTACTTTTCCTGTCACCAAGTTCGAATCCAGTGGAACACTTTTGGGTTGTGGTGAAACAGTGAGATTGGCAGCATGAATTTGCAGACACGACATGATGTAATCATGTTGACAGGAGCAGAGTCTCAAATTAAAGTTTCCGACATCTTGTGGGATCCCTGCTACAGAGAACAGAGGCCGTTTGAGAGCAAAGGGAGGCCCTGCCCAGTATTATTACCTAATAAAGTGAAAACCCACAGTTAATCACAGTTAATCTTCACATCAAACCTCTGAATGTGGAAAAATGTGGTCAGTCCACATGTAGTTCACTATTCTTGACTTAGCTTTGCTTTTGATTTCCATCAGCAGTCACTCACAGTCGAGTATGACTGTCCTCCTTCTGTGCCTTGTGGGTCTTCAGGTGGCATAAAGGCTGATCTCAGATCCAGATTATTCTTATTCTTGGGTGTGTTGGGCCTTTTTGGTGGATGCTCTCTCCTTTGTGACTCTGCACTTATCTTCTGCAGCATGGCGAAGGTCATCATTATACTGTGTGATACCCTTGAGCCATCCACCTCAAAGTGAATATGTGTATTTCCTCAAAATGTCTATTCCTTCAACGTGACATTATTAATTACAGCCACTTCAAGAAACTTAAAGGCACCCACATCACTTTCAGTCGAGTTAAAGAGGAACAATGCAAGTCTGGTCGCTTTTCCTCTGTTTTGCTAACCCTCCTCCAGGCCATGTGCACTTGCTTTTAACAAAGCCGGTGAAAAAGCAATCCATGGAGTGCTGGATAACGTTATATAACATATATGACGTCTTAGTCTTATCTGTCATAAACAAAAGATTACGGGTTACAGGGTGTGTTTGTGTAGCGGTGTGCAGAGACGAAAGCTGGGACACGCCAAGTAGTGCACTGATGTTGCAAGGTTGGTTTTCAGCCAAGAGATGCCAGGTGGAAGACAGAGAGCCTCCATTCTCCCTGTAAAAAGTTGCAAGTCATGTTGTAACCACCACAATTACTTTGAGGCTGTTTAATTAAGGTAAAATGTAGCATAGCTATGGTAAAAATCCTGCAAAGTTCTTCTTTAAGGCAGCAAAATAAAGGACAAATCATCTGGGACTGGTGACTTACCGCACTGTAGGCTATAGGAAGGTCACTCTTTGCCTTCCCTCTGGGCATCAGTCATCAGAAAACAGAGTGACGGCCCCAGAGAGGCTGATAAGTAAATACAGTTTTAATGGGCTGTGAATGGCTGGTGGTAATCTGTGCAGACCGGGAGTGGGCAAGGCACAGAGGGTGACAGGGCATTCTGCAGCGGTTATTATTAATGCTATCATAGATCAGATAGGCCAGGGGAGGAGAATGAAAGGTGGTGATGAATTTGGGCCTCCTGTCTACCAACTGACTGGAGGACAAGCCACTGAGGCTGGTTAAGGTCACGGATGAAGGATACCACCCAAAAGAGGACACAAGGGACGATTCATTATGTATAATGTAGAGGAGAGGATAGTATATGCCACAGGGGACCTGCTGAAGGTTACAGGGTGACAATGGGGAACTTCAAAAACAAAGCCTTCTGTGTTTCTACTCTCTCATTTGGTGTCCTTAATGTCAAATTACCCCACAAATACTACAGACAACTTACTGTATTATATACAAGGAACTGGTTTTAGTATTCTTGACAGTGGAGATACAGTGTGTTGTATGTGAATGTCTCTGGCATTTCAGTCTTCACTCTATTTTCAAGGCATGAAAGCTTCCAGATCTTTTTCAAGACATCAGAGACTTGAGACCTTTCTCCAGACATCAAAGTCATAACACCTGTCCTAGGAGAGGTCTGCAGATCTAAACGTCGCATCTGCCAAGACACAATCGCTGGTATTTTTTTGCCGACTATAGATAACAGTTCAAATACGGTCTGGGTTCGCCTCTGCCGTCTATATTTCAAAATCTAACATGTCTTATCATCTTTAGGAGGGAGATGGATGGCGTGTGTGTTTTTACAGCAGCCAGTGTGTTGGTAATTTATCCTGGGAAATGGACTTACCATGTGCAGAACTGAAAGGAGTGCAGTTACTTTTTTTGGGTGGGGGGGTGGTGTAATGACTCTCAGCTACAGACGATGTAACCTAAGCCTCTCTGGCACTGTCTGGTGCTCCCTCTGATTTCCAGCAGCTGAATGGACCTCAGTGTAGTGTGGGCTTCAAGGGATTTGACTGAGTGTCAAGCTCGAGAGTGAGCTACTTTTGGACGGCTACCAGCCTTTGTGTGAGTGATGTTCCAGCCCACCATTAAAGCCTGGGAAGTGACTGCTCTACATCAACACTTTTGTCTCCCCCCCCAACCACCACCTCTAATGCTTTTTGCAGCTGTGAGTTTGTTCCCAGGGTCAAATCATAACGCATTTAGGAGGGAACAAAAACTCGGCTCCTAAACTGGAATTTGACGTTAACCAAGGAGGATGCATTGAAACTAGAACAGATGCAGAGACTGTATATGGTTTAGTGGACAGAGAGGTTTCAGCTTCACACTTGCCTTTACAAATGTCTCTCTTTATGCCATTATTTATAACTGTTCAATACACCCCATATAGAGTAAAACTACAGGCTGTAACAACATACTTTCCATAAGTTTGTAGCTCATGCAATAGTGTGCTATTTGCTTATTCCCCGTGTTAAGCAGTGATATGCTGTGTATACACGATTTCACTTCTGCACAATGAAAACAGCAGAGGATCTGGTGGCCTCACTGTGTGATTCATTTCTGATTAATAGCCATTGGTTTCTTTTGTAAAGTTTTCTTTTCTATTTTTTTTTTTTTTATAATTACATAAATTGCGTCTCAAAACAGCATGACTCTCTCTCCCAATCAAAATGCAAACCAAACTCTGTGCTAAATGTCCACTGATCACAGTACAGGCAGACAAGTGAAGCAGCAAAACAAATCCGCAGGATAAGAATGATTAGACTGTGGGTGACGCATCTGATAGTTCTGTGTTTAGTGTCCATGGATCTTTCTTTATTTTTCTTTCACAACACCATCTGGCCGGCACAGAAAAAAACTGAGAAAAATCTGCTGTGTGGCTCACGGTTTAATCAATTACCAGATTACAGTAATGGACCACATTTGGTTTCATTTCCTGTGTTTCAATTTTATGATGAATTCATCAGCAGCCACTGTTATGTTTTAGAGTCTCACACAGATGAATTCAAGTAGTGGATAATATGAGTAAATACTGTATAAAGCCCTGAAAGGTGTTTACATTGGTGGCCATAAAGCTACTACTTTATGAACAGGGCTTAAAATAGTCCATTATGTCATATTAGAGGGCTGTACTCTTTGACTGAAGATGTCCCAATGTCCCAATAGAAACAGAGGGAACACTGGGAACACGCTGTTGAGCACTACAGACACTCCTCAGTATACTTCAGTCATTTAATGCATCTCTGTCGGACTGACACATTCAATAACACTTATTACACTTGTTAATAGTTTTGCTGTCGTTAACTTCTGATGTGGTCTATACAGTGTCCACAATGTCCTATGTGTGTGTGTGTGTGTGTCTGTTGCCTTCCCTCCTCCACCTCCATACTTGTAGCAGCACAAGGTTTTTACTTAGTTCTGCTCTCGTGCCACACGGGGTCGCTAGTGCCTGCCAAGTGGTGCGTTCAAGCAATCATCTGATTCTGGACATGTCCGACAACAACTTTTAAAGTCATTATTTTTGGTTCACAGAGGGCGTCGGTGGGGACTGTATTTGGAAAAAACCTGTAAAGGTGTGACTTTGGTTCACCCGCTCACAAATCCGTGCGAGGACGAGCAGCACTTAGAGGGAGATGCTTTTGGGTTCAATATGAATTCATTTGGTTTAAAGTGACTGGTGGTGGTGGGGGGGATGTTTATGTTCACTCTCCCCAACGTCAGCGGAGTGTGATGTGCTCCCTGAGCGCCACACGCCCCCCGATTTGTGCCAATGCTTGTTATTGTCAAAGGCTTTCTTCTCCGCTTCTCTCGACGCGCATTGGACGGGCTGACAATGCGTAAGCTCCAGTGAAACTGTCGCCTTTAGCCTCTCTACATAAACACAGGCAGATGAACGCTTGGTACCGGACTTTGGCAGAATATTTAAACCACCTGGTGCCGAAGTCTAATTAGAAGTGACAGCGGAACATTTGGCTCCGGGAGCAGAGCTCTGTGCGCTCTGCCGTGGCCGCTGAGCGCTGATGGAGTTGCGCTCAGCCAGGACTTCACAAACCTTCAAGGTTGCCTAAGGTGTGGATGTACGCTGTCCTCCGTTGCGTCTTGAAGTTCTCTACTTTTATTTATTTCACCATACATCATGTCGGACGGGAAGTGCGTTCATCCGTCCCAAATTGTTGGACTAAAGGCACTGCACAGCAGGCAACTTACTGAGGAGCCCGGCGATGTGGAGGATACAGAGCAGACAAACTGAGCAGCTGAGGCAGAGGGGGACTGACTACATTTTTTTCCCAGCCTGGTTGCTTTTGGATAAAACTGCTTTGGCACTCACTGAGAAACGTTGTGAAAATGTCCAGCGACACTGTGTTTCCAGTGTGGTTTTACCTGCAGACATCTGAGCGTTTGCTCCTCCAAACATGCCCCAAAGAGTGATGCCAAGCTGCGCGCGCGGTCCCTTTCTGAAATTCTTGAATTTTTCAGATAAAAACAAGTTGAGCGTCACGATTAAGAAGAATTAAAAACTACTGTGCATAAAAAAAATCTATATATATTTGCATGGGACCGGGTGGGACATGACATTAATGACCTGAAAAGATGCGTTTTCATCACTTTTTGCTACTAACGATGGCCAAACTAGGATTTCTTAAAAATTAGGCCATTTCGGCTTCCATACAATTTTTGGGGGGATTCTTGTTTTCCTAACGGCTCAAAGAAACATGTTGCACATCCTTGCGCTTCAGTCGGCGCTGTTACTTCTGGGAGGTAAGCACTATTTCAGCCTATTTGCTCGCGTGTCTTCTACTGCTCTCTGTTAACCACTGAGTTTTTGTGATTTCCTTTTCTTTCTTTTTTAATTAACAATGAGCAGTCAGACCTGAGGCAGCTGAGTGGCAACTGAAGCCTACTTGAGACAGAGGGGAGGCAGGGCAGTAGCCTAACATCCTGTGAGTCACTGCTGTGAGGGTGTCAGTCTGCTTCAGTCTGAATTGATGTGTCTACAGTATAATACTGCACACATCTCATTTACCTTCACTCACTGGCAATAATTAGAGTTCATACCTGTTCACGTCTATATATTGTAGAGCCCACTGCACCTGTAAAACAAATCCCAGCGCAGCTGGGGCCTTAAATAACATTTATCTCATGAATATTTCAACATGGCAGGGATTCTCCTGAGCAACAGGAGCTTTGGGGTTTCATTACCTCGAGCCTTTGTCAGATTATTATGTCAAAATTCATCCACAAAGCCCATAATTATTTTATGGGAGAAGTAACGCAGGCCTGCACTGGTGTCAGATCTTCACAGTTCAAATCACAGCACGACAGTGACATCTCATCACCTTCTGAAAAAATACTTTCTTCTTGTCTGTCTGAGTTCTTGTTAAAAGAATGACAATGTAATATTCAGTTTCAGTGCACATGATATTGCATCAATCATTCAGAGGCACTCTGAGGAGAGCAGCATTAACTTTGGCTGCCCTGCAGCCAGAATACACAGATCTGAGGGCAGCTGGTGGTCTGGCTAATGAATCCCTTCAGTCTTGTGGGAAAAGGGTCGAACCCTTTAATTTGTTCTGGAAAATGTATCATGCACAGTTCTGTGAATATTTTCTCCTGATAATACCTTTGTCTTTTCTATCAGAGGGAACATGTTATACCTTTACGTTAAAAGACATCTTTTAAGCTCTGCATCTGTAAATAGTTAACAGTCAACAGCAATGAAAAAGACATTTCTTGTTCTGTCCTTTTTACACCCTGTTTGTCTTTTTTTCCACTTGAGACCAAGAATCATCATCTGATTGCATTCACAGAAAAAAACTATGCAGCCAATTATGGTATATATAAAAAAAACAGCTGCACTGATTCCTCATATAATGAAGGGTGATTCTTTTTCAGAAAGTTGCCACTAAACACTCTCAGACTGCATCTCTTACGTCTGAGGTGCACGTACACCTTGATGATGGTTCTTTGTTGGGGCTCAGAGGGTGTTTGACAGCGCCTCTCTCATGAGTGCTGACTCACTGGCTTGAAATGTACGTTAATGATGTTTGCCATATGCCAAGGCCTTCTTGCTATAACCATACCCACTATAATCCTAATTGAGCATTGTGTGTCATAAAGCTGCAGGACACAGCTTCTCACTGTGAATGGTGATGAAAATTGATAACACACTCCAGGAAATGAGAGGATCAGATCCATGCTCGAAAAATGCCTGCACAGCATAATGAAGCCATAATTAGGGAGGGGAATCTTGTGGTTCTCTGGTGTGGCTGTGACTATATCTTTTGTTTGAAAAGCAGAAATATTTTCAGGGTAGAGGTACCATAACTGAAATATTGACAAAAAAACCTGCAGAATAAATGTCAGTGTGGTAATGTTACAATAAGGATTTAAGGTCTTTTTTTCTGATTTCAGGGAGCACACCTTATTCTGTATTTTTCAAAAAGCCTGTCCTTAGTATTAATTGAAGTCACTAGGTGTGTTGCAGTGAGACACCTCACTTGGATTCCTGAGAGGAATATCCAATCTTCTCTCCCTTCATCTTATCCTTGAGCTTAACAAGATCCAAAAGGGGATCAAGCAAGGATAGCCTTCAGTCTACATCTTTAAGTACTAAGCACACAGCCCATGCTGCTGCTTGTCTCCGCTATGCGTCTGTCCTTATGTGTCTATATCCCTATCAAGGGATGCGGCTTGTCCCGTAGATTTTTTTTTTTTTTTTTAAGAAACTCCAGCATTTTATTAGCCCAGCAGCACTTCTTATAGGCTCTTTCTCAGTGGAGAGTTTTGATCTGTAATTGTCTTCAGAATGATCCACTGCTGTGGTCCTGCTCTCCAGCGCTGTGGCAGACATCCAAGCTCCTCTTCTTTTGCCCCTGGCAGTCTCTAAAGCCTTGCAACTCATGTCCTTGAGCAAGCAAGGATCGAAAAATAAGAGCGAGGGATGACACTGCACAGAAAACACCAGTCTTTTTCAAATTTATCAGAAAAGGAAAACACGACTGAGATGAAGGGAATCACGTGGTTGTATGCAAAAAGATGTGAACTTCCAGCTGAGAGCAGATAATATTAATGGTCTGATCTGTGTTTGTATTCATGCCACATTTAAAGTGGTTGAATGTGTTTGCTTGCACCTCGTCAGATGTCTGTTTCTCTTTGGTTTAGATTGTACAATGTTTAATTAAAATTGATCAGATGGGCTGTTTTGGTGGAATTAAAGAGAATCACCACTCAACTGCATGAGGCCTGACTTAATCAACACTCCCATGGATATTTTCATTTCAACTTAATGCAACCACTCTCTGTCATGGCTTTTATAGCCCTTGATGATTTTAAATTGAGTCCAGGAAGCTCTTCATCCTAAATTCCGCTTCAAACCTTTGGTGTCATCAGTTATGTTTGCATCAGCAGCATGTATGGTCGTCAAGATGTAAATGAGTCTGTCTTAAGTGAGCATACATTAGGTGAAGGCCTGTGATGTCATTTAGCTGGTGTTAACTCGGTCATGGTGTTTATTAACAGATCAGAGAACATGAAAGGAACAGAGGAAATCCTGGGCTTGGTGATATTTTTACCGAGGATATTTTACAGCTGTGCTTTGAGCACACAGTCATGCACTTCTGAGATTTGTGACAGAGGACACAGATAAAAAGAGGCAGATTTTTTCCCCTGTCTCAAATCCAATTTGGCGTGGCCCGGGTGTTTTCTGTGGTTTTGTCTTCATGGCAGGAGAGAGGAGACGAGGCACAGCGACAGCGCGACACTCGCTCGGTTTGAACTTTTCTACTGTGTAATTACCAACCATCACAACTGTTTCACGCTATATGTTTATATGTCAAACTGTGCACCTTTGTTTGTTTAATGACCGTTTTATGAAACACACTGAGTAGGTGGACTCTCATCTAAATCCCTTGTACTGCTCTTTCATGCTCATTATACTTAAAGTGTGTGTGTGGGAGGCGCACACTCTAGCTTTCCAATCACAGAGTCAAAAGAGGTTTTTTGCCCCCATAAATTCATATATCATCACTATAACGTCCTATAATATTTCCACAAAGCACATCTGCCCTGTGTTAATAGGCTCTTTATAACTGCCGTGATCTCACAATCAATTTAATCAAATTTCATGATTAGGGAAGGTGAATGGAGGAAATTTGCGTAAAAGCTTTAAAGGGAGGGGCTGTGAATGTGTATGTGGATATCTGTGGAGGGGGGCTGTCATTGTGATAATTGACTAACCTGCTGATGCAGTGTTTGTGTGTTCTCTCTCTCTCCATCAGTGGATAGTTGTGTCTGAACGGAGGACCTCCTCCCCATAAATTTGTTGCAGAGTTCACAGCCAGACTGTCTGCCACAGTGGTGCATCAGAGGGAAAATACCCAAGACCACCAGTTAACACCAGACTGCACACTGTTTCAAATTTCATGTAAAGAAATTAATTCTCAGCCTGCACCGACAATTTCAGCATTATCAGATTTAAAGCTTAATTCAGCCATAATGGCTCTCAGTGGAGCAGATACCTCTGCCAAGGCCAAACATTTTCTTCCACCAGATCTGGATTATTATCTGGATCTGCACCAAATTCCACAGGCCGATAGATCTGTACAACATAAATGTGTCAGTTTTTATTATTACATCAGGATCCATCCAGTACGTCCTCAGACATTGAGCTTCCTGATGATACATCTTGAGATGTAAAGGAAAGTGTAAGAGAAAATCTGGGAAACTTGACTGCCACTATAACTGGATCCACATCAAATTATAGTGTATGATCCACCTGACAAACAAGTAAGTTAAACAGACACAAATGCAAACATAACTTCCTGGTGAATGTTAAAATCTTTTGAGCTAGAGTAAAACTTATACAAATTTATACAAATCCAGGAGTTTCCTCAGCTAGATGTTAATATTATGATGCTAACATGCTCATAATAATGAAATATATACATATTAAGAACAATATATACTGACAAATGGTATTGAGCTAAAGTAAATAATTTGGGGGATCACCATCCTCTCCTGTGCTAACAGTTTATTGATGATGATGAGCTAATTTCACATGAACTTTGATCTGTGGATGGCACAATATGAAGAGAATCATAAAGGTTATGAGGATTCATCCCCCTGTGGACCATGAACACAGCTAAAACATGTTATTCTAATCTTGTTCAGTAGCTCTGTATGACCCTTTAATCAAAACCAAAATTGTCACCTTGTTGGTGGCGCTAAATGAAAAGTCAGGGAGTTAGCTAAATCACAGGATTAATCCTCTGGACACTGTAGATGTCAGTGCTAAATTTATTGGCAATCCATCCATCTGCTGTAGAGATATTTCACTCAGAGGGATCACATAATTCATGAGGATTCACCCTCTGGACATTATGAAAGTCAAATTACTGTTGCCATCCCTGGAGTCCTACTGTTGGCATGGCTAAGGGTCAGTCACTCAGAAGTCACTGAGCAGATCATAAAGTTTCTGAAGAAACATTTTAAGTAGGATTAAAAAACTCTCACTTTGAATACTAACAAAAAGAAATCATATGTTTCCCAAATACTTGACAGGTTTTGGAAATGCAGTCAACCACAGCAGCCGATGTTTGATTGACGTGCCTCTTCAGGTGACTTCCTGTAGTCACACAATGCAGGATCAAGTGCGTACTTCATACCCAATGATGTAATATTTCTGTAACACAAGAACTGACATGAAAAAACCTGCTCAGTCAGAAAAGAGCAGAAACACTGGGATACAGTTCATTAGGCATAGTTTCAGCTCTTAAACATATATCCCTTGATGTTTCTGTCTGTTTACTTAAGTTTTCTCTGTGGGCTTTGATGCAACTACACCGTAACTATACTGAACAATTTCAGGTAAACTTGTGATTTTAAGGTGGCAAAGAAACTCCCTCTCACAACTTCCCCCTCTCACACTGCTCAGGCATTTTTACAGTGTTAAAATATGATGCTGTATTTCCTGCAGATAATGTTACTTAAAAAAAACCTCTTAAGTATTTATAGCTTAATTCAGTACCCGATTTCTTTACTGCAGTTTTTTTCTGTTGCTTTTTATAACAGCTGAGCGTTTTTTATTCAGCACGAAGGAGGCGGAGGAAAAGACATTTTCACCGTTGAGTGTAATGTGAACTCGATTGAATCATGTGATAAAAAAAAGGAAAAACAGCAGAATAAAAAGTGGATTGTGTTTTTTTTATTACCTCAGTGCATTAATAAAATGTCATTAGTCTGAGAACCTTCTCTGGAAATAAATACTGCTAAGACAGCATCCCACAGTATTAGATTTTTATATAGTATTGCCTGCAATAGGGCTCCAACTTTATGTTGTAACCACTGTGTCTTGCCTGCAAGCAAACATGAGGATGGAAATCAAATGAATACTCCTGCAAGAGATTAAAATTTCAAAGACTGTTAAATAACAATTTGTTAAAAAATTCTTGTGTGTCACAGAGGTGAAATCCCCATATCTATACACACACACACACACTAAGCCTCATTTCCTTCCAGTCAGCAGAGATGAATCCATAACTTCAGCTGGTTTTGCATTTTTGATTGTGACTGGACAATAGGCTGTCACTACATCTGAGAGAGCTGAGCACTCGGTTGTGTGCGGAGCTGTCGCTGTCTATCAGAAGCATCAGAGCTTAATGCATTAGAGGCAATGATCTGACAGGTACATATTGTCAAGGCCCATTGACTTCTTTGTGGTGTGCCTGATTGATTGTCGAGATTATGTTAAAATGGGAGCCGTGCACCTCTTTCTGATTCAGAGTGGTGTGCTCATGCAGTAGAATGCAAAGCAGCACTCTTAAACCTACCGCTGAATTTTAATTTTTAAATATATTAGTTTTATCCCATAAGCAGTTCATTCTGTTTCTGAGAAGTCACCATTGTCTTCTGCAGCTGGAACAAAACAGAGGGGTTTGTTGTGCCCTCTCATTTGTGACAGTAAACTAATGAACAGATGCATGAAGAATGAGTTTTAGTAGATGGAAAGGTGCTTCTGACACAGCACATTTTTACAATTTGAACCAACGAGCATTAGGCTAATGTGAAAAAAAAAAAAAAATAATCATTGACTGAAATCAGCATATTTATCGGCTCTGTTTTTCTGACTCAGATAAAATTCACATTTCCTTGTCTCTTGTTTTCACTGTCACTTGTAGTGACTTAAAGTTGCTACATTAATATTTATTGACATATTAATTCTTATATGACTAATAAAACAAAAAAAGTATCAGCAACAAGCATATGTATGCAGAGCACTGCAGTATTACAGCAGTGATATATATGGTTTGTACTATATCAGCCATTATTAAGCAAATAACAGATGGAAAGGTTTTATTATAACGTAAACTTTCCGATACAAAAATTGCATACAACACTTGAAGGGCATTTCTGTCAAATGTAATTTCATCCATAAACATCACATTGTATTTTAGAAAATGTTATTGTCAGTCCAGAGTTTTGTCAAGCTGTTTACATGGGATGCTGAAATGCAGTCATCTTGTCTGTGTATTAGCCAATACATTAGATTATGTATCTAATATATTTAAGTGTTGTTGTTTTTTTCTATGTTGATTTAGTGTTGCAGCAACATTGACATGTGACTTAAAAAAAAGAAAAGAAAAGAAAAGGTTATTAACATCAATCGGACACAAAGAAGTATTAGTATTCACTTTGAGTTGTGGCCGCCAGCAATGTAAGTTCAATCTTTGCTGTCCTTTTAGCCATTTAGGTTTCCACTGAACTCCTGAGGGAAATATCTGTTAAGCTGTTAAATGTCCCTCTTTGTTCATTAGCCCGTTGCTAAATGTGTCAGTCTGCTGCTTGGTGCTGGGCAGGTGGCAGACAGTTAGTTTGTTAGGGCTCTTCCTGCTGCTGAGGGAGAACGAAAACAAGCTGAAGTTGCAGAGTGAAACAACAGAATTGTACGACCTCCTTCTTTCTCATTACACAGTCATTCAATTTGATATCCATAGAAAGTATTGATCAGTGCAGTTTTGATAGTTAAATGTATCCAGGATGTTCACCTGTATTAAGTCATAGAATCTGTACATCAGTATCGGCCTCCAGTATATGTGGCAAGGTTATATATGGTGTTTCATTATACAGGCTGTTCATAAATTGTGTCAGTAAGAAAACAGCGTGAAACTGCTGCATGCAGGGTACGACTGCAAATTGGAGCAAGTGAGGTGAGGGAGAGCTAAGATCACTTTCAAATGTGTAATACTGATCACAGGATGCAATGTTTCTTTCCCACTTTGATTTTAAAGCTGACGCTTAACAGAAATAGCTCTAGAGAATAATTATTGGTCCATTCTCTACGACTGAGTTCAATGTAAATAGCCAGAAGTACACTCTGACCATTGGCTAGATGCTACTTGGTGTAATTGGAATGCCAGAGAATGTGTGCGTCCCCAATCAGTCTTGACACAATCACCGGTTCTTAATCAGTGTGAAAGTAATGGCCACCTCAGAGTACAATCAGTGTACAAGTTAGTCTGGCAGGAGTAGCTCTGACTTAATGAACTCCCTCAAATGAACTCACAGAGCACAAAAGTCTTCTTGTGCACATTAAGTTCCAGGATCTAACTGGCATTGTCCTGATATTTATTCGCCCTGTTTTTCAACTACATATGAAGCAAAGATGTTTTCATGCTGTCATCTTGCCCTTTCTGTCCAGCAGCCTGCAGTCCTCAGTTTTTGGCAGCCTGCAGCGTTCATGCTGCTTTGTTTCTCTCGTGCTCAGGGGGCAGTGATAGCTGATGACGAAGGAGGATTAGATTTGTCCAGTCACAACATAGACAGTGTGGCAATAGTGAGTCATTGGCCCTGTGGTGCTCAGCGGTGTCACCCAGGCCAGGAGGGGAAGCGCTGGCAGTTAGCACGTCCTGCCCACAGCTCGTTCCGAAGCACTATCTATGCCTGCAGATTCTCCTCTTAACCCAGAGGCCCTTCATTTCACACAAATTGGAAAGAGCCACACCAAGCTGAGACAGAATGACCCCAATGATAAGGAAGGATTAGCCTAAAAATATTACAGTTTAATTCAAATTGGGAATAAAACTGTATCAGGATGTTAATGCAACACTGAATGCTGCCTTTCCCACCTGCTCAGACTTAGAATTTGGATTAGCTCTATGGATGGCTCTGTCCATTGGTTAGGCTTTGGCCAAGAGTCCATCATAAAAGTTTATATATTCCCTGTCCCCAGAGGAAGAATCCCAATGACTGTGGTCAGGGTTTGAGTTACATTTTGGCTGTTGCCGAGCCCTATTTTTCTAGTATGCACCACCACTTCACATATCACACAGCCACCATTGACAGGCTAGGTTGCATCACCAACTTCAGACCCAGGTTCACTACTGAACGTGGCTGTGTTGGATGCCGAGGTGTGTTTGGTGTGTTATTGGTGCCAGAACAGCTGGTGCACTGTTGTCATCATTACTCATCATTACTTAATCCAAATTGTCAGAGACTTGGTTTCTGTTTTGACCTTTCATAACTGACTTCATGGAGAACTTCAGATGGATCTTCAGCAGTAGCCATTGGGTGGGATGTACACAAGTGTTGTTATGATTTGAAAAAAATGCTTTCTGCTTCACCAATATCTCCAGCTCTTCATCACTCTTGTTGGGCAGAGAGTTGATACTTCCCATGATGACTGACGGCAGAAAGGACCGATAGTACATCTCCACTTCCAAGCCTTCATCTTTTGACCAACAGCACGGCAACAATGAAAACACCTCTTCATCTCAGTTGGAACAGGGTGGCATCCTCCAGATCTGCATTCAATGATCTCCATTTTCAATGAAAGAAGCTCCTCTCCTGAAGAATCTCCTCTCCCCACAGAAGCATCCATCGGTAGTCGACAAAATACGACAAAAACACAACAAAAATAAACAGTGGTTGAGTAAAAACCAGACTTTGCTGCTACCAGTTGAAGCGCATGTTCTACATACTATCATCACAATAGATGAATTATCATAGATTATATATACTAAACATCGATGTGTTGATGTTGATGTTGTGATAGCATGCAGCATATAGGTTAAAGCACTGACTGTTTTTTAAAAAGAGTTTGCAAAACAATAGTACAAGACAAGGTCAGGGAGTAATTAAAGAGAACTCTGAGAAGTGATAAAGCAGCACTGACCCCTGTCTGTCAGTATACACGCAGGGGTCAAAGTTCAGAGATATAAGAAGGCAGGTCAGTAGAGTAGAAGGTAATGAGCAAAATCTTAGAATAGACTCTGGCAGGCAGTGGAGGGAGGCTAATTTGGTGGTTGTCTTTGCATCCATTAGAAGCCCAGCAGCACTTTTTCAACAGTATATATAGTAAAAAGTAGGATGGATGTGGGTAATATTTACATTTTGCCAGCACAGAAGACAAAAGGCAGTTTGTATCATGTGACAAAAACAGCATTAAGATTTGTTTAGAACCTTTTTGGACTCTGAAATTGAATTTTACAGAGAAGCACCACAAGTGTTATACATTTATCTCCCCTCATTCACATGCATATAATTACAATTTACAATAAACTAGGTGATGGATGGAGATTAGTATTTGTGTTTAAAACAGTGAATAGAAGCTGTCCTCTCACATTTCACTCCATCCTCTCCCACTCCTGGCTGGGATCCACTGAGTATGATGGAGGCCATGATATGATTCACTCACAGGACATACTAAGTATTCCCTTGTATAAGCCTGAGATAAGTGCAAACAAGCAGTTGCCAAGTGTTTCTCTGCCCTGCTGGATTACAATTGCTCTCTTGTTTCATGCTGTTTTTGTGAATTCTCCGAGAACCTTGAAGATTGTTGTGTGAAGGCCCTGTAATTAGATGTTCTGGGACTGTGGCAACCTCTGAAATTCAGTGTGATGTAATCTGTGCTTCTTCCTTAATTGCTCATGCCATGTGTTGGATGGCTAATATATCCTGTGAGAGCATAAGAGTGAGAAAACTGCAAACTTTTCTGCAGTTTGTTCAAAAATCACTCGATATATAGGATTTCTCTGGGTTGCATTTTTACAGCCTGTCTGGAACTAACACAAGGGCGTATGACGTTTAGAATAGATGTGAATTTTACTACACAAACGGTTTTGAAGTAAGTATGAATACCTCTACAAAATCCATGTGAAAGGACAGTTAAAGCAGTGAGAAAAAGCACAACAACGGAAAGGATAACGGACCTATAAAACAACTAAGCATGTCTGTTTTTATACTTATCTGTAGTTCTCAGAGGTGGAAGCGAAGGTGGTTCATCCAAAGAAATACTCAGCATCTGACCTGCATGTTGACAGGGTAACTTTTGTCCAGATTAAATATGTCAGGGAATATATTGTAAAATGACCAACAGCAGAGAGAGGTGGGTTAATCTCTGAGGCAGCAGCCCCTTGTGAGTGAAGACAGAGGAGAAGTGAGGAATGACTCTCTGTTGCTGCAATGACACACATAAAACCTGATAGCATACGATCTAGAAGAATTCTATCAATTATTTGATAAGGGATCTGGAGTTGCGTGCAATTTCGCAGAGGAAACTGGGAAGTGAACTTGTGATTTATTTTTTGGTGTATATCTCCTCATGTTGTAAGAAATAGAGCTATGCAGTAAGAACTGGGCAGCAGTGATACAGGAAGCACCAGCAGCCCGATGTTAAAGGAGGATTTAATCATATTAATGGCAGTGCTATGACCGAACCAGTGTAAGCACGGTTTTACACACTGTGGTTAGAAAATGCCCCTCATGCCTCCTTTAATCTGCTGAAACACTGATTCAAATGACACTTTGACCTGAAACAAATACACACAAATAAAAAAAACAAAATAGGACTATGTTAACTTGCTCGTGGGCTGTAGGTTAATTAACTCTCAGTGCTGTTAATCTGTAGCCAGACAAGCATACTGAAACCACGGCTTCGTATTGTGGTACTCGAGAACAGACTTGGTCTCCAGACTGGCCTCGAGACCACATTTTCAAAGTCTTGGTCTTGTCTCGGAATCGACTACATTTTTACTCGGTCTTGTCTCAGTTGCGGTCGAGATGGACTGTTTTTTTTTAACTGCTAATGTCTATGTAATGTAATGCAATACGATAATTAAAATCGTTCTACAAAAGAATATGCTTGTGTTACCATCTGAAAAACTTGGTTGCACCAGAGTCAAAAGTGTGAGACTTTAGCAGGTTCTGTGCTGCTGTGTTCTCCTTTTAAATCCAAACTTTATTTTAATTAAATATGGTTTAGATTTTATGTAAAATTATCTTTTCTTTTTAGCTGAGTAAAAATGTAAATATCAAGCCACATGATTATGATTGTGAGTACTAGCACTGAATACAGTAATGGTCTTGAAAATGGTCTCGCATTGGTTTGGTCTTGGTCTTGACTCGGTCTCGGGTTAGGCAGTCTTGACAACAGCACTACCATGGGTTTCTCTAAACATGAGCTTATGGGGAGTGACATGGACTATCGGAATTTAATGAAAATGAAAATGGATTTATGATGAGATATCATCCAACCGTTTGTTTATTAGCTCTTTGTGGTTCATACCGGCAGAGAAAATAACTAAAGCCTTTCAGCCCAGTAAAGTGTAGAATGACTAGCTGTCAGTCACCTGAATAAGGTTTTGTTTTTCCATCAATACAGTATGTAGCACTGCTGACAAAAGATGACAAGTAACCAGAATCCGCAAAGAATGAGACGGTGAACCCTAAATGTACTGAACTGACATGCTGGATTCTTTAGTCTGCTGAATGAAAATGAAAGTACACGGTGCTAACAGCCCCCAAAAGGCTATTGCATGTAACAAGAAAACGTTCTCGGAGGTTGAGCTCATGTTGTGACATCTTCTATTTCTCAAGTATTAACAGCTCTTTCAGTAATACAGTACTTTTGAGAAGGAATCTCTGTCCTTTCTTGTGCGCTCTAGGCAGACAGATTTTTGGCAATGCTGTTAACGTGATGATGTTTTTATAGCTCATCTTTCAGCCACGACCTGATTTATAAAAGGAAGCAGCTGTGTTATGAGCTCAGTTAGTAATATTTTACACCTGCGAGAACTATAACCTCAACTGTCTTATAGAAGCTGAACAACTCCATCGGAGCACTATAAAGTTGATAACAAATAGGTGATAATGCAGTTGTTCTCATCCTTTCCCAACTCGTCGTGGACCACTTGAAGATCTCAGCCCCTTCACTGACCCTCATAACAACATGGAGACCAAGTAATGCACTCTGAGGGCACCTCTCAACTTCATGAGAATGAGGATTGGGACTCAATTAAAAGCAGGGGAAACATGGAGTGGTGGCAGGGTGGGTCCACCACCTGCTTCTTCAATCTCTTTCCTTTTAATTCCTCTTCTTGCTATGAGCACCTATCAGTTTTGATACTCCACTCTTTTTTTTGCCATGGTTGTAGTCTTTTAACTTGCCATCAAGCTGAGATAGTGAACAAGTGTATAATGTGGTCCAGTAGAGAAATGGGGCATCTGGCAACATCATAAAAATCCCTGTCATTAGTTTATCACAGTGATATGTGTCTCAACCCACCCACCCACACACCCGCAGGTAGATCATCAGTGTGTAATAATACACCCTTCCACTAAGTGTATGAAACATGGGAATAAATCCCAGAAGGCCAGAGATCATTATTATTAGTGGTACAGCTCGCAAACAACCAAATGTCTTACAACATAGCCCAGACTCAAGAGGAAGAACATCCAACTCAGTAAATGATTCAGATCTGCCCCCAAATTTAATGTGCTCTCTCGGATCGTGCCCCATCCCTCCTCCAAGTTTGGTACAAATCAGTCCAGTATTTTGTGCCATCCTGCTGACAAAGCAACCAACTAACAAACAGACAGAGTTGAAAACATAAACTCCTCTAGAGGTAGAAAAAGAAAGAAGTTATTTGTCTTGCTACTACAGTGGCACGGTTTCTCCCACTTGATAAATCTCCAGTCAGACCTTCTAAGCAGGAGTGCTGCTGTAGACATAAGAACAATCAGAGGGAGTCATCTGTGATAAGAAACTTTGACACAGAAGTGAGAAGTTGTGTGAGCATCAATTCAAAATGAAGGGTACAGTCTATTTGTTTTGGGGGAAGGCTGTCTTAACTACAAATAACAAGTGTCTCCCATCAGTTTTACATTTGAACATATTTGTATTGATCACATTCACATTACTGTAACTTCCTTTGGAAAAATAAAGGGATGTTTCATATTGATTATTCTATCTGACCATAGCATTCAATATCTTGAAAAAAATGACTAGCAATTAGGGTTAGGGTTAGACCAGGCTGAGCTAGGTGGAATGGCTAATAGGGTTAGATACCCACACTGACTTCCTTTTCCTTTCCTCATTCAGTGTGAGAGCACAAGGCTTCACAATAATGACAACCTCCCCTCCCCTCTCTGCTTTTTCACAGGGGTTCAGTCTAACATTACTTAGCAAGGAATAGCTGAGGTGCTTTAGCTTGGCCTATTGAGGATTAACTCAAACAGTGAGTTTTTTCTTCTGCCTGCAGAGCAGCTCTGCATCCAAGAAATGTTTGTAGAACTAAAATTACAATTAACTTCTCTTTCCTAACCTATTTTTTTCTCAACACAGTAGGAAATCCAAGTTTGTATAAGTGGCTCAGGAGAAATGATCTGCCGTGGAATAAATTCCTGTCAATCACTGAAATAAATTTCAGCCTGGCAGCTGGACAAGGAAGCTTTGAAAGCAAAAATATACCTCGCTGCACTGCTAGTTTGAAATATTCCTTTAAAACTAACAGATTTTGTCAGTGGCGTGAAAGCACTCTACTCTTTCTTTCTGATCTAGTCTGAAATCGCAACATTTCTCTCCCCATGCTTTTTAATAGCTTTCTTTCCTCGGCCCAAAATAGAGCTACTTGTTCGTGGAGTTAGATCCCACTCTGACAGCTTTTAGGTTAAACTGCAGATTTAAAGCCAGTCCATCTGGAGCCACAATAAAAGCCCTTTTTTATAAGGGAACAAGGCAGTGTTGGGTGAATGGACACTACAGAGGGAAACAGAGTCGCTTATTTTCATAGGTCCAAAGAATTAAAAAAAAAAAAAAAGCCTCAAATGTCAAATTCATTTCTGTTGCTCCCTGTGATTTTCTCTCTGTTGGCCTTTGGTCGAGTTCAGTGCAGAATGTGCAGCAATGAGATGAAGCAGAAACAAAGGACCTTGACCTGTTTCAAAAGGTGAAAAAACAAGAACCAAGAATCATTTGACCTCTGTATTGCTATCATTGACATACCAACGCATATACGCCCCTGTACACTTTACAGTGCTTGCAAAGATGCTCTGCAGTTTAACACTATCCTTATTTTATCCTACTATGCAGTATAACGTTCAGAAAATGTATCACTGTTGGAAACTAGCAGACTGGATATAATACTGGATAGCTGATTGCTAGACAGTGACCTTTATAAATCAAAATGCAAGCAAGCTCACCTTTTTATGACGTCCAATTAAGTTCTTATTTGTATTTCAGGCTTGAATCCATAAGAAACAAGCACTATTTGTGCCCTATAGCTTCCTCTCACATTTGCACCATACAGTCTGACTCTGAGAACTAAATCCTTGGCAAGAGTGAGTAACTATGAATTTAAAATGCTGTATGTGTATCAATGTCGGTGTTTTCAAACCTGACAGGGAGTTATGACCTTGAGAGGAGTGTCCTTCAGAGGAGAGAAGTGTAGGCTACTAACTACTCCGGAGTCCAACAGTAAGAACCTGTAGTATTCAGGTTGTCATGTTATGTAGCCACAGACTGTCAAATCTCAGATGATGGAGCTTCTTGCAGGTACCTGAATGTAACCAACAAGACAGCTGATGGAGTCTGTAGTCTGATGTCAACTCATAAAGATATAAAAAGATGCAAAACCATTTTATCTTTCTGCATTTCTGTGCTTACACCACATTCATTAGCTCCACCCATTAACACCCATGATAATATGACAGTTCATAGAGCGTCTTGCTGGCCATAGCTCAAACAACACATATTAAATGTGTCTGTGCATGTGTTTTGCAGGCAACTGGCACACAGACTTAAACTTTCTAGGAACTCTCTTATTTTCCACCAGACAAGTTCTCTTCTGCAGCTTTGTGCATTCATGGTGTCGTACAAGCTGGGATTGCTATGAATTCATTGCTCCGCAGTTGAAACATTTTCAACCGAATCTGCACCTGTTCCTCTCTGTTCACATCTTTCTATTCACTTTGAACATCCTTAAAAAAAATTGCCTGGCAATTAATCTGAATGCAGCATTCAGTCTGAAAGGAAGACATCTATGATAACGGCACTGCAAGTCAATATCCAGTCATGGTCAATCATGAGCATATTTATCGTCTATTCATTCAACAATTAACCTAAAGTCTGGTGCTGTGTAAAACAAAAAAGATCAGAAGGAGAAAAGTCTACACTAGAACCATAAATGGTGCGTAGCCAACAATCTCATCGCAGGGTGGCTGCATTTATAGGAATTCAGCCTTGTCAGAAGAGCTCCAGGTAGAATTTATCATCCTATATGTGGGTGACCTTGGGGAAAGGTTTACCAGTAGATTTAGGGAGGGAGCAGTGTTAGATATAGAGGCACTTAAGCATGCAGAGACACCGTGCTACAGAACTCTTTCATCTACTAGCTGTTTTTCACACCTTTCTATAAATAAAAGGATTTGGGAGAAAATCTTCCCTCTCTACCGACTATATAAACTGATTTAATTAACTTACGGATTTTACTGCCATCATCCAGCAGCTTCAGAGCAAACCTGCCCTAAAACCTTGTGATTTTGGCTTGAACAACATTTTCAGTAACGACAGCTCATTGTGTGACTTTCTGAGCTGACAGTAGTCGAACCTGTTGTATTTTTGTTTTGTATGTTAAAAGTTTGTTATTGATGAACAAACAAACACGTACCCATGTACCGGCTTGATTTACATCCACTTTCATTATCAGACGCTTCCTCACACTCTGCGCACTCATCAGACAAGCACAGTGCTTCATTGTCAAACTGCAGAATCACAGACAGACGTCACCTTTCATAATCGATCTTCTCTGCTTATGCTGATTATTCTCCTGGTTTCATTTTCATTGGTTGCTTTATGTGGTGCGATGTCCACTGGATTTTCGCACTGAAAGAGGAGACATATGACAGAGCTAAACAACACGGAAAAGTAAATTACAGTGACAATAAGTTCTATTTTTCCATGATACACTGATAGTCATCAATACCAATGTAATCCTCCCCTGTAATCCTATTTGTTGTGTAATTGTTGGATTTGTGTGCACTTGTTTCTCTGTCCCGGCAGAGCTCACTCACCATTAAATGTCCCTGTGCACTCACAAAGAGGCTGTCTGACTCTGCCCTGCGAATGCCTCTGTATTTAGCCTGATTTACGATACCTTTTTGCAATAAAGGCCAGTGTGAGGGGAAGAGATTCATTAAGAAGCCTAGTTTATGTTTTAGAAAAGTCCGGAGGGACCACGGGAATACTGATTGGCACACAGATATGTGCTTGTCTCATCCCCCCAAACTAAGCCAAAAGCTCTCAGCTCTTTTCCCCTCCAGCCATGTGCACTGGTTGGCACAAAGGAGTTGCTGTTCTACCGATGCCCAGGGTCCTTGCCGCTCAGTCTGCAGTCCCCTGCTGTGATAGCACTGTTGCAGACGTATCAGGCCACCTCGCAGCACCTGGAGTCCTTTCTCAACATCCCTTAATGACATCCCCGCTGACCCTCCCAGCCACTAACAGTGGAGCCTATTTGGGGTTCGTCTTTTCCATCCACAGCTTTACCAAATAGGCCAGTGGCACAGCATTGCAGTGTTTACTCTTCATCGGTCGATACTCTTTAATCCCCAAGATAATGCTTTCTCTCATGAACTCAAAATAGCTCTTCCTCCTCCCCAGTGAAGCCACAGGCCCATTACTCTTTATTAGCTCTTAGCGTCTTAAATGTGGCCATCCATTAGAGACGAGGCAACAAACATCCCCAGCAGGTCCCTCAGTCGCCTGCCAGCGCACACACAAGCCCTCACGCACGCTAATTTAAACAGACCCTTAATCAAGAACAATTATTGTGCATTGAATTCAGCTCATCTCAAAGATAAAGAAGAGTCACCTGCACAGCATGTTCCCTTTGATGAGTTCTAAACTTTGTGTTGTGGCCCCACCTCCCTCCTCCATGACTCTTACCTAGCAGCTAGGCGTATTCCACAGACCTCTATCTGCCTGAATGATTTCTCCTCTATGGAGGCTGGCATGAAGTAATACCATACTGTGTCATGTATTGATTCTTTTCCTAGTCCCCTTTTCTTAGATTTCTTGGTGGCTCAAAAGCATAAATCATCTGCAAATGATCCTTGAAGGAAATATTGTATTTATTATTCTTGACGCATGGTCACAAATTCAATAGCCCTTATTAACTGAACATGGTGAGAAATATGATGTGGGTAATTCAATGGGACTAGAGAGCTTTCTCTCATCCCTCATGTTTAAGACTGTCCTGCTTGGCATTCATGGTGAAGTCCAGAGTGATCCTGGGTCAGGATGAGGGTCAAAGGGAGTGTAATTTTAAACCTTGAGAAAGGGTGTTCCCTTGACATTTACATTTAAACACATTTAGACTGCACGTGTTGGATAACCCTTTTGTATGTGGTCATTGTGAGAGATGATTAAAAAGTAAATCAATTAAGAGAATGGAGGTATCACAGAAAGGATCACTTCACCTTTTCTTTGTTATTCTGTCCATTGTTGTTCACCATTTACTTTTTGCTTCAGCCTATTGAGCTTTCTGTCCTTGTTTCCTATTTCTTGTCTGCCTTGACTTGTGTGACGAAGCAGAAAGACACGCAGCCGACCACCGAGCTACCCAGGCAACCATTCGCTTCTGTGTCCACCCATATTATTACAGCCAGGAGTGG
>OMNW01014382.1:0-26384 GCA_900303245.1 Selene dorsalis
CCCGCTCGCCATCGCTATCCTGCTCCCTGTAATCCTTCCTGCCCGAGGTGGCAGAGGTCCTCTTACTTCTCCTCCTACCGTTGCCCTCCTCCTCTTCGTCCTCCTCCTCCTCCTCCTCTTCCTCACTCTCACTCTCCTGATCCCTCCGTCCTCGACCATTCCTGGTTTTCTTCCTGTTTGATTTGCCATTTTGCATCTTCCTCTTGGGCTCCTCTTCCTGTTCTTCGTCCTCTTCGTCCTCCTCTTCTTCATCCTCCTCCTCCTCTTCCTCCTCCTCCTCCTCATCGTCTTCCTCGGACGTCGCAGGGGCTTGCCTGACCCGTTTGCGTGATCGCCGGCGGAGGTAGCTGAGGCCAGGAAGCAGCTTTTGGAGGAGTTCGGTGAAGCTCTGCTCCGTCTTGACCATACAGGAGAGCACGGTGCTGCCCTGCTGGTTGTACTCCTCTGCGTTGGAGAAGACCAGCTTCATGTCTTCCAGGAAGTCCTGGCCGTGACGATATGAGCCCTGCTTGAATTTTCCCAGCATGGTCTGAAAATCCATGGGCTGGGAAATGATGTCCAAGTAGTCCTCTGCCTCATCAGGTGAGACAGGCTCTCTGAAAGAAAAGCAGAGCAAAGCCGAGGGCCGAGTCAGAATAAACCACAATAAACAATCAGAATAATTTTTGGTGTCTGAACCTGAGTAATTCAGTTGACAGGACACACACTTACTACAACAAAAACAAAACTGTATGATTTAAAGCATTGGATGTTAATGACATTGTAGATTCCCTATGTGATGTCTGATCCCAACATGTGCTGTGTCTGTGATCTGTTCATGTTACCACAGTTACTTTGTTCATTTGTATATTTTTTGACTCATTTATTTAATTATATGAATATGTCTGATCCTGAAGGTACCACCTTGACCTTGTGTGTCATAATGATGAAGCGTAATTCTATCGTCCTAAATAATCATTTTAGGCTTTACAACACCAACTACGACCCTTAAACCAAAGCTCAACTGTATAAACTGGAGTATTTCAAGTCCTGCTTGACGTGAACTCACCACACTGAACACCAACTGTGTTTTCGAGCATGCGGGCTTTGCTCCGGACTCACCTGAACGGCCAGCTGTAGCGGAATTTCATCAGTTTCTTGAGGATTTCTTCGCACCTCTCCAGCTCCAGCGCCTGCCTGCGCACTCCTGACTGGGAACTCTGTCGCACCTGCAGGAACCACACACACACACAAGAACAATCAAAAACAAAACAATGACACGGTCATTTATTCTCTAAGATTTTGTTGGACAGTCAGAGAGACAGCCAGGAGATGGTGAGACAGAGAGGGGGAATGACATGTGTCAAAGGGCTACCAGGGGAATTGAACAAGGGAAGCTGCAGTGAGGACTATAGCCTCTGTATATGGGGCGCCCGCTCGATCCAGTCAGCTATTTAACGCCCCGTGCTCTGAGATTCTGATATTAAGTTTGTGAAACAAAAATGAATTCCTGCGTTTCCATGCGTTTCCTGCTTTTGAGCGCATTCTTGCGTCTTTTGTTTCTTACCAGTTCGTCGATGTCTGCAGGGCTGCTGGGGCCAGTCCTCTGCTTGCTGCTGTGACTACTAGAAGACGACGGCTTCTTGGATTTGCTTTTTGAACTTTTCTGTCGAGATGAGGTCTGCTTATTTTTCTTCCTTGGTCTCACTGTAGAAAAACAACGAGGCATGATTAGGACACGAAGCAGAAACTAACATCACAGATGTGCTGCAGTTCTGCCTTTGGAATCTGAAATGTCAAGTTAATTCATGTTTAATTTGTCAGTTATGTTGTTGACATTTTCAGGTGAGCCAAGCCAATCCCAGGCCACCATGGACTTGAGCCCTAGACTGTCAGCGGACTATCATACAGTCTCACGCTCAGAAATGAGAAACATAATCCGTTTGTAGGTGCACTGCTGTCTTATCTTGGACTACTCAGCATCAATGTGCTAAACTCCATAATCGTTGACCCTGCCATGCAGGCCTGAACTGACAGAGGGGGATCATCCTGCCACATACTCTGAGTGAAGCCAGAGTGAGACACGGCTTCAAAGCAAGATCCCGACCTGAGCTGTGCTACATGACAACACACAGACAATAGAGACAGGGGCAGAAATTCCCCATCAGCATTCCTCTCGTTCTCAAACCTTCAGCCCCAAGGACATGTGTTTTGCAAAACCAACTCAGGTTTTCAGGTCTCTATGGACATCAAATTCTTTTTATTATTATTCAATTATGTATGGTTTTGTGTACAGTGTGGATTTTTAATAGAGAAACTTGATTAAAATGTTATTAGCAAAGACACAAACACTCCATTTGTGAATGGGTACACACATGTTGTGAAACAACATTTTTTTCTCATGATACTCACAGCTGTGCCCCATGGCTTTGTAGTCATTCTCCTCCTCATCCTCTTCATCTTCCTCAGACTCCTCCTCTTCAGATTCTTCCTCCTCGTCTTCCTCGTCTGTATCTTGGTTATAGTTCCTGCAATGGAGAGGGTGCCTTTCAGAAATCTAAACACAACTGATAAATATAATTTGTAGTTATAAAAATGGATTGCAAACCGCTCTCCTGGGGTAGTTAACCAACTATGGTTGACATAACAGCATTAAGAGCCTTCATGCAGAAGCATAAAGGCACTGACCAGGTTAACAGTAGAAGACTGCTTTCTTTTTAGGTCTGACAGCCTACAGGGTCCATGAAGGGACATTTACTCTCTAGTTATTCCAGCGTAATGTAACATATTGCACGGACGATGGACAGGACACGGGCAGGACGACCGAAGCTGTGTTGCGCAGGACAGTTACCTTGAACGGGAGCCACGTCTGGCCACAGTGGGCTGGCAGGCAGGACACAGCCACTCTCCAGCAGGGATGCGGTACAGGGCCGGTCGGAGACAGAACAGGTGGAAGGCCTTGTTACACTCATCACAGAGGATGAGTTTCTCATCGTCACCTGGAAGACAGACGTATAAATCAGACTGACCTGAAAGAAGTTTTCTTCCCCTCTGTCTATTTTCATATTATAATAAATGTCTATTCAGTATTCTCACATTTGTCTGTCAGTCTAACTTGTCCTGGTCTTCCCTTTCCAGAAAACACCAACAATCTACACATGGTCCATTTGTGTCTCTGTTGCTGTGAAAGTAACTAAGCTCTTAACTACAGGTTCACCTGTTGTCCTGAGGAGCTGTCGTCTCTCTATGTAGACCTGCCTGACACTACTTTTCTGCTCTGCTTTGAACATGCCGCTGATTCTGTCCTGTCTGGATCTGGACCTAGACTCCATCAGCTGCAGCACAGATGGACTCTGCCAGAGCACTAGACAGTGAAGCACAAGACTGGTTGGGTATTGTAGCACTGCCTCAACCAAAGTAGGGCTGACTGACTGTGGGCTACGTATATGCACGTTGTAACACAACGATCCAGTCAGTTAGGTGTGCTGACTTTCAATTGTAGACAGAAAGAAACAAAAAGCTGGCTGCAGTGCTCTCGTTCTGCTGAGGTGCCGAGGGTGCTTTTGTTTACCCCGTTTCTGCTTTTTGAACTACATGCAATTATAGACAAAACACAGACAGCAATGTGACAACAACTATGTCTATAAAAGCAGTAATCAGCTTTAATCACCTGCAAATAAGTTGCTGGGTGTGAGGATTGTGTAAATTTCTAACTTAAGTGGACAGCAGTTGGAATCAGTTCTTACCTTTCCTGCGACAGACTTTGCAGCGAGCGTTCTCAGCAGACATGTCCCACTTTATGCAGGCGTCCAACATCCCCAACAGCACGTGCATGCGGGAAAAGGTCTGGGCCTCTCTGATAGCAGTCTTCCACTTCTCTACCGCTGTCGCTACCTAAGAGGAAAAGTTCAAAATAGCACCGTGATGAACACATGACATTTATGCAGCTGCTGGGGTTAGGTGGTTAAGCGGTTAATACCTGTGCAAACGTGCACAGCTGAAATTTTACACAAAACAAGGACAACTTTCTCTTACCCTTGCCTCCTCTGCCAGTCTCTTCTCTTCATCCACCTCTTCAGCCTTGCTGCTTTCTTCACTTTGCTTTTTCTTCTTTTTCTGTTTGGGGGCCATGAATCCCTGAAGGAACTTCTTGATTACACAGGCCTGAATGGTGATGATGCATTCGCCAAAGTCTTTCAAGCTCTGAGTGTCTTTCAGCTGCGTATAGACAATGACAAACAAATAGTTACAGATTACACAATGCAGGTCACATACACAAGCTGCGAGCTAAACACATCCCAGTTACCAGTTGACACATCAAAGACATTAAACATTTCACAGACTTCAGTGAATATTAATATTAGTCAAGATTTTACTAACTAATTACCTGATCTTCAATGTCTACGTTGTCATCCAGGTATCCCAGTCCTCCCTTGTGAAGCCGTGAAGCCACCTCCTGAATGTCACTGCGCATGTATTTGAGTAGCTCTGTGTGACCATCACATGTCCTGAGGCCCAGTCTGCCCTTACGGGTCAAATGGATGGAGTGGAGGATATCCTGATACCTAAACAGGGAACATTTTAGATTTAGCCTATTGGTTTACTTCGTAATCAATTTAGTCTTCTTTGTAAGGGAAACATGAAACTGTTCTGGTTGCGGTATCAAAGTATCAAAATCAATACTGTGCACTGTGCTTGTGTCATTTGGAACTAAGTCTTTGTTGATGAGGAAAAAAGTTTAGATTTAAGGGATGTTGGATACAATTTTGCCAGCAACAGATCCCTGTATGTTAGCAATGCAGGGCATGGTAAGCACAGTAGTGCTCCACCTGCAGTGAGAATGTAATGACCTGCTTTGTATGTTCGCCTTCAGTTCACTCTCTCTGACCCCCTGAGGATGGAGACTTTCCACCAGTTCTTCCAGATCAGCTGGGTTGTCACATACGAACCTGGAACAAAGAGGCAGACAACAACAATGTCACAGGGAAAAGGGGTGAAATCATCTAACTGAGAGAGGAAACTGAGAAAGAAGGAGACAGAGCTCTTACCAGAGGTTCTGTCCCTGGTTGGGAACAGTGGTTTCTATACAGACATCTGCTGCTGCCCCCTGCTGGGCTCCTTCGCTCATAGCACCATCTATGCTGCCATCATCCTTTTCAGCTCCTGCTGAACAACATTTAAAAAAATCAGGTCCAAGGTTAAAATACATTATATACAAAACTGTTCACTTTGCAGAAAAAAGGTACAGGTTCCAGAAGTATGTTAATGTTAGTTCAAATGCTGATACAAAAAAATGACAGAAACTATTATAAATAAACATTTAGACATGAGAACAACTTTAATACTTTACCTTGTGAGTCCTGAGTAGCAGCTGGCTCACCATCCTCCTCCTCTTCCACCTCAGGCTCAGCTGGTTTGTCTTCAGGGGGAGGGGTGAAATTGTAGTCGATGCTGTCATTCACCCAGCCTTTCTCGATGTACAGACCAGGAACCACATCGGAGAAAAGCCAGTATCTGAAAAAACACATCCAGCAAACATGGTTAAAATTATTTAAGTTATTAAAAGGGCTTCCTTTGATCTGTCTTTATCAGTTTGTGTGTAGCATTCACCTGTTATGATTTCTGTCTGTACCCAGAGGGGTTCGGCGCATGACGAGTCTAGCTTTGGTCATCCCATCCTGGAAGGCCCTCTCTGCAGCAGCCCTCTGTTTACGCATTCGCTCTTCTTCAGCCTCCTTCTCCATACGCTCTGTATCATAATGTAATTAATGATAATCTGTCTGGCATCGCTTACACCGATTCACATCACTAAAAAGATGTGGAGCTCCACTTTAAAAGTCACATTTGAACTGCTCCACTGCCTGCTAAAAAGTTTACCTTTGTTCTGCCTGTCCATCTCCTCCTTCTCCTTCTTGGCCTGTGCTGCCATCAGCCGCCTGCTCTTCACTGAGCTGATCATGTCCTCTGGCTCTGGCTCTGGGTCCGCCTTTACTTCTTTTTTGGCATCCTTCTTAGTACTCCCCTCTTTTTTCTTCTCACCTGTGAACCCAGCACAAACAGATAAATGAATATTAATAAGTAATGCATTGGTATTCACTTGTCTTTTTAATAAGACTTTTGGTGTATACATGAGAGACTAATAAATCTACAGGTGAACAATTGAGGAAATTCAGTATTAAGCCTTCTCATTTGTTTTACTCCTACATTACAACTATAGTTAAGACTCTGCTGATCCTGGCCTACCTTTGCCTTCCATCTCTTTCCGCTTCTTCCTCTCCGCCTTCTTGCGGTCATTGACCTCTTTCAGCATAGCCAGACGCTCCTTCCAAAGTTCAACTGACCGCTGCTGCTTCGCATCAACGTGGTCTTCAACCGAGTAGGTCATGAGGATGCGGTGGCACAGCGCCACAAGCAGGCTGACCTTCTCCTCGGGACCCAACTCAAACACCTCGATTGTCTCAAGCTTTTCCAGGAACTCGCTGGTCACCACATCATCAAAGCCTCCCATGGGTCCTGAGTCCTCTGAGCCCTGGCCGCTCTCCTCGCCGTGGGCATCACACGGTCGCAGACACAACCGTGTCAGCTCTGACGCAGAGTGCATGGTAAGGGGGATCTCAGATAAGGGCATGTCGAGCTCGCTGTAGCCCTCTGCCAGCTCGTCCTGCAGCAGTGTTTGGAGCAGAACCACCAGCACACGGTTCAAGTAGAGGAAGCCAGACCCTTCCCCGGTCAGTGCTTCCATCAGAGCCAACGCTGTGATGGGGTACTGATCATCTGGCATCAACAGCCCTGCATAGCAGTGCAGGAAGTCCACAACCATAGCCACATCACCAAAGAGAGTGTTGGGCAACCCCTCAGGCATGTCTACAAGCTTGAATGTCGGCAGGGTCTTGCCCCCTTCGATTTCCTGGTCCTCGTATCTACGTGATTGTTCGCGGCGGACAAGCATCTCCTTCTCACGTCTCTCCTTGGCCTTTTCTCTTAGTTTCTCTTTGAGTTCTTCGCGCCTCTTCTTCATCTCTTCCTGCCTTTCCTCTTCGCTCATGGCTGCCCATCGTTTCTTTTGTTCCAGAAGCTCCCAGCGTTTCTGCACCAGCTCTTTGAGTTCCTCCGGCAGGCGGCCACGATCATCTGGGGATAAGGTCTTTGCGGCCTTGGAGATGAGAGAGGAGAGGGCGTTCTTTTTGTCCTCTTTGCCCTTATTCTCCTTATAATAACGAAGGAGGTGGAGAGCCATAGGGTGCAGAGGCTTCCCCAATTTAGGTGTACCCATGCCAGAGCTCCGGGCTCTCTTCTTGGGGCTGCCAGCTGGGGTGCTTTTGGCCAAATGCAGCAAAGTCATCTGCTTCATCTTGGGTGTCTTGGCACCAGCTTTACCATTTTTAGAGGCTTTGAGCACATTAAGCTTCTTGTCACCAGTCTTTCCAGTTTTCTTTCCTTCTTTCTTGTCCCCAGACTTTCGGCCTGACTTCGGAGTGGAGGGTGCAGAGCCTTTGCCTTCGCCTTTCTTGGGAGTTCCTGAGTTCTTAACCTTGAGTGGAGAACCATTCATATTTATTTTCTGAAATACAGATAACATGAGTCCATTAAGCAAGACTTTGACGATAAAAAGGACAACCTGTACTCATTGAGTTTTATCCTTACAAAACTTAAGTATGTGCATTGATGCCTGCTAACCTGCATGTGGCCCCAGATAGTGGGACTAAGAGGCATGCCCAAGGCATCTTTCTTGTTCTTCCTTTTCTTCTCTCCCTTCTCGTTTCCTGAATCCTCTCCCGGCGTATCAGAGGTCTTGAGCTTCTTGTTGGGTTTACCTTCTGGCGATGTCAAGCTCTTACGCTTTGTCGAAGGATTCTCTGCTAAAAACTTTAACCAAAAAAAAAGAAGGAAGAAAAAGTGTGTCAACCAGAAAAAACAACATTTTTTTAAAAGAAGGAATATGCAGTGAATGATCCTGAGTAAATTACCTTGTAGGGATCAAGGAGAAAGTCACTGAATTTGCTGGGAAGGTTGAACTTTTTCACCAGTTCGTCCTCAACAACCCAGGGAGCACTCTCCCCCATGCCCAACCTCAGAGCATAGTGCCTAATGAAATAACGCATGATCTCCTTGGTTGGAGGGCGCTCTGTTCTGAAAAGACTGTCTGCTGGGACATCGCTGATCACCTACAAGAGAGAGATTTCAAAGGATTAAAAGTCAACACTGATGTTAACAGATCATTCATCACAGAAGAGTCACAAACTAGTGGGTTTTAAATACGACAAAGTGTTATCCAGAAACAACATGGGAAAAAATTGTTGACTGTTAGTGACATGATACCTACCTTATCCTCATTGATGAGCTTCACATCGTACTTGTGAGGAAGGAATTTGGGCATCACCCACTTCTTCTTCTCTTCCTTCATTGCAGTGGGAAGTTTCCTTGGAGAACGTCGTGCTCTGTCACCTGATAACAAGCAGAAGATTTTTAGAAGAAAGAACAACCTTTTCAAACACGACATGGCCCACCATCTATAAAACTCCAAGCTATGTCCCCTGTTACTCTTCTTCTAATTGTGGTTCTAATTGATATGTACTCACTGAGACTCTCCCTCCTGTTCTCCTCCTCTCGAGGAGGGGGCTCCTTCCTCTGGTTCTCCTGACTTGCATTCTCCTTGTCACTGGATGGGGAGTCACAAGCACCTTCAAGCTTCTTCTCCGCTGTCTCACCCTCTGGGTTTTCTAGGGGGTGGATCTTCACCACCTTGGCTCGCAAACTTTTGTCTTTCCCCACCTGAGGAGAAGAAAAAAAAAAGTTAGAGGACACCAACAAGACGGTTTCAATTAAATATTTGTCATTTTAGCGGTGAATGTAACATCACACTGCATATGTTATGAGACTGACTCCTAATGGGGAGTTCATATGATCAAATACAAAGTTATGACAGAAGTACTCAACACACAAGTTTTAGAAATTTAAGGCGTCAAACTGACCAGGAAGTCACATTCTTCACCCACGGCATACTTGGTAAGGATTTCCACCCATGCCATTTCAACCAGTTTGTCTAGAGACACCGTGTTGTGGTGGACCATCTCCAGGACCGGCTTCTCAAACCACTGGGGGTATTCCTCCTGAAGCCTGCACATACAGCATGAGGGCAATTGTTGAGAATATTTTGTATAGAATAGATATTTTTCAATTTCAAATCCAATTTCCATCATTTTGTGCTGCAAATTATTACATATAAAGTGAGACCTTGTTTGTTATGTCCCTATGGCATTTGGAGACAGCTCAATTACCATGTCAGACATAAATTGTCTTCAATCATTGATGTGATACACTCTCTTCATGGCAAGATTTCTTTCACGCGGTTTGGATTCCTGGCCTGCTGCCACAACAGGGACCAGAGCATTACATAATAGGAAAACAAAGGACCGAAAGTGGCCAGTAGGGGGAGTAAAGTCTCCTGACTGATATAATTAGACAAGGCTTAAACACAGCTCATGATCCTGAGTGACTTGAGCTCTGGGCAGCTGAGCACTGTTCTGCCCAGTCTTTGCTGTGGCATCTCTTTGGGCCACATGAATGGTTTAGGTAACCTTCTTCTCGCTGGAAGCACATGCTCAATATTGTAATACATGTACACCTGGTTGGTGAGTGAACTTAAAAGACCTCAGCCTGACTAGTCTGTCATTTAAACAATATTCTTCCCAGCCTCCACCAGGCAATTGCAGATTCAAGGATGACTCAATCACACGCCCTCGAAATAGAATGAGAGGAGGAGCAACAGATTTATCCAATCATAGCAAAGGAGCAAGCCTTGTGACCTTCACTAGAAGAGTATGGCTCTGTCACGATACTATTGCGCTTTTGTAATAGAGGCTAATCAGTATTTTTAGGCATGTGTATCTAAATAAGCAGTAAATTTTTACACAAACAAGCTTTACTGGACATCTAATTAAGCTGTGTACATGTAACATGTACAGGGCTGTTGACTGCAATGAGATAAGAGTGTGGAAGCAGCCCTTCTTTTGATAGCTGAATGGGCTCAAGAACATGCACACACAAACTCTAGATGAGATACTGACAGTTCGGTGACTTCTTGTTCCTCCTCCCATGCTTCCTTGTGTGTCAGCTGGCTACTTCCAGTGCTCTTGCAAGTCCAGATGCGCTCACTGTACCTCTGCAAGCGTGCCTCATACTCTCTGTAGTAATGTTGTCAAGGTAAATTATAATAGTCACATTCACAGAGTTGCCAGTTGCTTGGCTTTGTTCTTTCTCAGTACAAGACAAACATGTAAAGGTTTCCTGTTAACAAATTGTTGCCACTGATGTCAAAAGGTTGATAACGGGTCCAGGAAAAGGGGCACCAGGCATACACAATTTCATATAAACTTAACAAAACTTAATCTATGTCTATACTCTACATTATGTACTAAGGATGTAACAAACAGGCAAAACTGGGAAAAGGTCAGAGATGACGCTGAGGGACACAGGAAAGTTTTGAGGCTATCTAGATTGATGAGAGTTTTTTTTTTTTTTAAATAGAAACAATAGTAAACTCACTTCTGTAATGAATTGTGAATGAGAGTAAAAAGTTTGACTGTAAACAAAGCCATAATATTTCAGTGGAGGACATGCCCAACCCAAACTCTGTTAATCTAAACAGGTCAGTGAAAAAATGTGGACTGGAGGCCTCTGATTCACTCGACAGTTCTTCAATTAGTGATGAAAGACAGTAGATATTAAAGTCAGATACAGTTAGGTAAATAAAACGGTTAAGACAGTGTACGCTTCCAATTATATTACAACTTACATTAACGAAAACGCAGTGAGAGCAAACAATAATACGTGTGTCACTTCGAGTTGTCGAAGTTAGCGCCCTAATCTTGCTGACAGTTTCAAGTTTTCATATAAACATCTCCTAAACGAGAGGGTGCTGTCAACTGACTGTTATAAACCTGGACCTTAACTACACAAAAAGCTTTTCAGAAAGAAGTACCAATGTGTTAGTCGGCTGTTGTCGTCTCTTTGGTAACTCAAAAAAAAACACAAATGTACCGGTAGCTAAGGCTTGTATGCTAACGTTAGCAGCTAGCTCCAGTCTATGAGAGCAGACGACGGGCTATTGTGACATTATGGGGCATCAAACGTTAGCAGCATGCTAGCTAACTACGCTAGCGCTGTTGGCTGACAGCGGGGCTGCAAAGGCTGAAAGTGAAAGGACGGCCTTTAATGTCAACTCTCTACATTTATCTAAACATAAAAAAAACATTGGCTGCTTAATTCCCGTCTTGTTTTCTGGCTCGTGAGATAGCCAGCCGTAGCGAGTTGATTAGCAGAGCGGTGTAAATGTTGGCTAGCAAAGCTTGACAACCACTGAAGAGAGTACATGCGGGAAACCACTAAACGAAGGGAAAAAAATCCCCGATAATATCAAATTAGCTTCGCTATGCCTGGTTACAGTCCTGTCTATGTAACTGCGTGGACATCATTTTAACCCAAATAGACAAAGCCGACCACACTTGGATGCCGGCGGTCTCTCGCTTAGACGAGACTGAGCATCAACACCATGGTAAAGGATACTCTTTGTTCCTGAAGGCCTCCTTGGTGTGCTCGATGATGTAGACCTCCTCTCCCGGGCCTGGTGGCTCGGCTAGCGGTTTAGCCAGCGGATAAGGTTTCCGGCCCAAAAGCGGTGCCATTTCAAATCCTCAAATGGCACGGCTGCCAACGGTAAAATCAAATCTTCTAGAAACAATTTAGTATAATATTACACAATAAAATGTCCTTAGCATGTATCCAAGCCTCCCGAAATATCTTGACGAAGCTCACGTTACCGCCGGCAGGCCCGGCACCCAACGTGTAGCAGCTAGCCGACTAGCTAGTAGGCTGGATCGCTATCTCGTTGCAAAACAATAACAGAGCGCTTCTTGCCAGCCTCCTCATTGCATCCTTCTTCTCTTCTCCAGTAGATGTGTCATGACGGTTTCACGCTAAGCTTCGGGTGTACAAAAGGTTCCTGGACTTGTTTCTCGGGGAACTTGGTAAACTTTTAGCCCCAGGTGAACATGAAAGGATGCAAAACCAAACCGAAATCAAACTCGCAGCAACAGCACAGGCTCAAATCAGCATGAGGTCTGGCGCGCTGTACAGTCCCAACTCTGTGCAAACTAGGCCTCAATCAGTTGTCCTCGCTGCATTTTCTTACTGTCGAAACTTCTCCCTGCCAGATGATAGCGTTAGGAAGCGTTACGAAAAAAAAGTAACCCTGCATCAATCAAGAGGTTAATTCCTTGTCGAAATGGCGGGAGTTTCTACCTCGCCGGTACAATTCCCTACACCCTCAGAACTCCGTTTCCCCGGCAGCAAGCGGCGTTGCACACGCGCCCCGCCTTCTCTCAACGTTCATTGGTTCTCCCAGCCAAACGCCCTCATCGAATTGGTCCCAATCGCCCTCTGATTGGCTGATGTGACCTGTCTATTGTCTAAGACAGCCCCTTCTCAGAAACCACGCCCGCCCAGAAAAAAAGAGGCTGGAGGTCAGCTGATGACAATACAGATCATCATAATCAGCCTTATTGACCACGAAGTTTTGTGCATATTAGGACTGTGATTCTGTTTCCGGTGCCTCAGTGTACCACTAACAAGCAGATAGACACATCTGTAGACAACTCAACTCGGCAAAGGCAATTAAACAGATAGTTACTATGTACAAACCAGTGACTTGGAAGACAGGACTGATTTTTTTTTTTATAGCTGTAGATTAAAGACAATCTGAGTCTGAGTATGACTGCTAATATGAATAATAAATTTTCCCCTAATTATTGACTCAGTCTTTTATCTCAAATATAATAATGAAATTATAGGGTATATATTAGTCTAATTAAATACACATGTGTAACTGGGGCTGCAACATTCATTACCATAGGAAAATACGATATAATTTAATACATGCCATTTCTACATATTTACTATATTCAAGAAGAATTACAGTGGCGGGGATATTTATATCAAATTAGTTTGTCAGCTATATAAATCAATGCAATCACAAACCAGAGCGATCACAGGATTACACAGGTCCCATCATTTATTGTATAACCTGTATGAAGTTATTTTATGGATTAAGATCTATTTTGATCCTGAATCTAAGAATCAAAACTTGTTTTTTTAGGCTAAGGGCTAATTCTTGTGTGTGAAATTAGTCAAAATTGTTCAATTTGAATTATTTGTCTCTCTTTCTTTCAAGATGCATCAGCAACAATCCAAAAAGGGAGAAAGAAGAAAAAAAAACTCAAAAGCTGAGGTCCTGAAGCCAGCTCCCCAAAACTTCTTATCGCTGGGTGGCACTGTCCTGAAAAATTAGGGTCCTGAAACTGTGGTCCAGACAGTGCTGCCCTGAGACCGCAGCCTCTGGGTCTGCTGGAACCTGTTATTGTCTGATTGAGCAGGATCCTGCCTATACTTATGTAGGTCTCCTTTTTGACCTGACATTGCTGCCTTAATTTGGATGTAATCCAGGGTTTGTTAGTGGGTTTTAGTGAGCATAACACAAACAAGCTAAGGTGCCACCAGGTGTTTTTGACCCCATGAAAAGATATCACTAAGACACAAATGAATTGAATGCACTACTAGAAAAAAAATGAATCATTCAAAATATTGACCCAAATTACCTTCCATTGTGTCTCACTACCAGCAGATATCAAGTAAATTACCATATTCCAGTCCGTGTCAGAGTGTTATGAAAGTATTCTTTAAATTGGCTGTCACGTTACTACAGACTGAGATACTCAATGCATAACTATCTAGCACCCATTCTGCTGAAAACATGTAAATAAAAAGCGTCTTAGTAATACACTTAAAATAAAATGCTATATCAATGAAGGTGGATTAATGATTTAATAACTGATGACCTCATATTTTTCAGGGCCCTTGTCGGTCACAGGCCCCAAGAATCATAAGAACATTTCACCCCCATTTGGGGCCCCTGCTCACGAACATCGCTGTATGATGACAGTGTCAGTGAGTTTATCCAAGTCTGTAACTGCAGCTTCAAACATTATTCAATCAGTTCAGTCAAAGTACCTCTGTATTTTCATCTCCACACTATATTGACCATTTGGTCATTAAAATCAGTACAGTACAAAATTAGTAGTACGTTTTATGCTTTGATCATGTTCATCATCAATTTCCATGCCCAATGGCTTGTGTGATTAAACAGCCCTATGTACAGTGATCAAGACATAGTGGCAAATAAATCCCAACCTTGCAGCATCAATGAACCGACATGGAAAGTAGCATTTATTATGGTTTACAAAACACTTTCTGTTATAAACAGAAATGGGCAAATTATATTACAAATATCAAAAAAAAGAATTTATTCTTGCATGAGATAAGCCAAAGGAGGACCCGTTTTAGAAAGGGCATCATGTTTAACACAATGATGGCACATCTAAACATCTATTTCCACAGAGCTACACATTTAACATCTTTTCAAAATTGCCTTTAAATCTCAAAAATAAAGCAACAGGATATGGAAACATGCAAAAGTAAAGTTGAACTGCATAAAGAGTAATTAAGGAACAATACCTTGCCAGCAAACTGGACATTCATAGCATGTGAATGGAAATAAACAATGCCTGCCGCAGCAGTGACTTACCACACAAAGTTTGGTAAGTCATCTCCATTCATTTCAGAAATCGCTTTAAACAGCAAGACTTTAAAGACTTTTAAAGTGAACAAAGATTCTGCAGTAAATACTTTTTTTGTCTTTTGCTGAAACGTAATAAGTAATATTTGTGTAGCTATGTTAAGAGAACCTTAGAATAATTTTGAAAGCTTTGCTAATCTGACAACAACTGAGGACAGGTATCATGTGCATTTTGACAAAAATAATTATAAATAAGCTATCTCAGAACAGCATTTTCTCCTGTGCAAATCTTCTTTAAAGGAGGTGCTCCTGATTCATCCAGTTCCTCCTGTTAAATAAAAAACACCATATGAAAGAGGTTATGTATGTTTTCACATGGTTTGAAAGGATTTAAGTTTAACTCAACATCAGTTTTACATCAAGCAGCAGAGCCAAAGGGTGTGAATTAAAAGTGTAAGTTATCTGATCAAGGAAAATGTTTGGATCTGCCTTGAACCTGTGTGTCCGGAGTGCTGCGTCTGACAGTTCCTGATGAAAGAAGATCCTCCTTGATGAGAGTAGGAGGCTCATCAGCCCCCTCCTGTCCTGAATGAACTGGCTCTGCATTCACAAGGAGCGGTGGAGTCACAGCCTGATTAATGCTGCTTTGACAACGAACAAACTCAAACACTACACTGCACAACTGGGTGACTTCTAAGTGTTGCTACTGTTATTTACTGTCACCTCTAATGAAACACATGTTTAAAACAGCCCTCTACATACCATCCACACTCTCCTGGCCCAGCATCGGTGGCTGGGAGTCCTCAGTGCGGAGGCTGGATGTATGTGGAGGGCTGACTTGCTGCGAGCTGGAGGTGCTGCTGCTGTTATCCATTTTAGGCTGGTAAACGTCCGACAGAAAGCTCTGGTTGCTGTTTTCATCTGAAGCAAGTAGTGCAGCTTTAGTTTTTGCCATTTTCATACAAACACATCATTATGCCTTTAATACCCATGGTGGTTTATTAACAACGGCCACAAAACTCACCAGTGAAATCCAGCAAAGAGTTTGTGTTTTCCAGGACCACATCTTTCAGTCCTCTTACATCTCCACCTGTGGATTTGGTTCGATAGATCTGACAACAGAGAATCAAATCAGGCGGCTTATTATAGGTTTAGGACATTCATAAAAGTCTGCATTTATGACCAGCAAGAGTGATTTATGCATGTGTCTATATGTACTGTTTTGACGGAGGACCCCACCTGCTTTGTTTCTGTTACTGGCACCCACTTGAATATGCGTAAGGACGTGTCTCCAACTGTCACCCATTTCTTCTCCCTGGACATACAGTCAGTTTTATTCATTTCAGAGGGCAGCTCAGGTTAGCTCTGGCATCACATTATCTGCTTTGTTAGCGTTAATCTGTAACATGACATGAAGGCTCTGGTCCGCTCTGCCAACATTGGAGGTGACAGCTAATCACATATCTTTATCATGCTCACTTGTAGGTGTCGTTTACGGTGCATAAGCATGTTAAAATGATGACGAAAGGACACTGGGGGGGGTGTTATTTCATTAAGAAGTGATTATAGCCTGCATTACGGCGCGCGACATGTGGGGCTGTAGCCATATTGACAGCTCTCGACAGGGAAAAAAAACTCAGCTAGCCCCGCCTTTTCTGTCAACCACAGGCATTGATTGGTCAACAGCCCCGTCAATCATCTAACTTTTCCGACTGAAGTTTGTTGAGCGACGCAGCAGATATCAGCCCACGGTGTACTAACACATTTCCCTCCATATTGCCCCATCAAACAGCCTACATACCATTTCCGCACTTTCTCGATGGCCGCCAGGACCTTTTTAATGTCATCTTTAGCCCGACTTCGTGTCTCAGCGCGGCCTGATCGTCCCGACATCTTGATGCTGTTATGATTCATCTACAGATGCATCTGAAAACTTCAAGACCAAGCCCCAATCCTCCGTTACCCTTGTAATCTCGCGAGATTTTATAATCCCTAATCTGCCCTTTTTTTTTCATTCTTCATCGGTATGCTCATACTGTTACTGTATGTGGACATAGTGTGGGCACATTTTATGGTATTTAACCATTTCATGTTTAGTTTTCTCTAAATATACATGAATGGAAGTTTATAATCAATACAGCAGAAAGAAGAATAATCTTCAGTATTTTTTTTTTTTAAAAACGTTTTCGTTTTTTTTTTTTTAAATCTGTGGCATTATGTGCTACACTACACCAAATCAGTGTTATACTTTTTACTCAACTAAATTTATGTGATAAATTTATCATTGCTCTTCATAATGCACTGTATTTCACCAGAGACCATTTTGTTCAACCAAATTCAAGTTTCCGAATAACTGTTTGTAGCTTTATTAAAAAAGCTCCTACAGCTGTAAAATGCTTCAGTATTGAAAAATAATGTGGCATATCTTATGAGCCAGTTTTAAGACATTTTAAGAGCATACAGCTAATAATGATGAAGTATGGTCTAGTTTTACTTCGGTGGGATATTAAAAACATTTTTTTAAAACTTTATACATTTTATATATTGCATTATATTCTATTGTATGTGTACTAGAATGAAACCTGCTTTCTTTGTTTGCTTTATTTTGTTTCCTTTACACTACAGATTGTGTACACTACGTTTGATTGGTGGTTCCCCTGCTTGAACAGCAGAGGGTGGCCTTGAGGCATGCAGACTCGGTAGCAGAGAGCAAAAGCTCACAGTATGTTGCAATTCTTCTTCTTCTTCTTGTAAATAATGTGATATGAATGATTACTGACTGGACATTGTCTTTGCTTGCTTATATTTTTTAGGGTGTACAAGAGTAGTGAGACTAATCCAGGCAAACAGGTCTGTTCAACCAGGCAAAATCCCTCATTAAAAAATGTGTGGTGATATAATGAGAAGCAGCATGAAAAGATCTTGCAGTCAATAATTGATGACATTCTCTACAACATCACTGATCAGACAGTGCTGTTAGTGTTTACTGACATACTTAACTGACAATATTCAATGCTGATCAGTGGTCCATTATAATGTTTCTGCTGATAATGACAGGAGTATAATATCAGCACCTATATATGCTATCTCTACATCCATTGTTTGTCTTAGTCTTGCCTCTGTGATATCATACCCATCAATAATCACTTGCAGTTTTTCAAGCATTTCAGTTTGATTCTGAATAATATCTACCTGAAGTTGCCTGCATCACACAGCTCAGCTCAAGAGGGCTAATTATTCCCGTAAAGACTTATACACCTCTAGGTGTTGAGTATGATAAGGCTGCTGGTGTGGGTTTGAAAATGAAAATCATAACAACACATTACTGATGGATGGTGTGGGTGGGTCCTGCTGGAGCTCCAGCCAGTGGCTGACTACAGTGGGAGGAGTCAGAGACAGTTGCTGGAGAAAATACCAGAATAAACTCAACAGTAGTCAGTCAGTCATACTGGCTACAGCAGCTGAGGTGTTCACTTAAAAGCTTCTGTTTGGAGACAAATATTGTGACCTTTGTAAAGTTGTAGTTTTAATTATCAATGCCAAGAAAAGGGTGATATCACAGAGCAACACTAGAACTCACTCTCTATGGTTAATCAATAACAGACCTTTATGGCTGCAGTACAAATACTGGCTGTTGATAAAAGTTATATAAATTGCAGTCAGGTCATTTAAGTTAAATAAATATATTGTTATGTAGTGTATTGCTATTGTTATAGTGTATATTTTCATACGCTTTACTTAATTTACATATTCTCACAAACCCATGTGTATAAACAGGAGCTTTATTTTGAAACCGGAAATGCAGTTCCCTTATGCTGTGGTTAACTCCACACTGGTGCCGTTCAGACTGCTCCTGTCATTGACTGGGGTGTTGGACGGACAGGCCAATGATTCAGTGAAGGGGGCGACGAGTCCAGCACAGCATGGACTGCAGCCCGCCATAGTTAGTGCAGCTTTTTTATTTTTATTTTTTTTTTATTTTTTAGGGTCCAGCCAGTTGATCGGCTCAAAGTTAGTGTTTTCTTTCGCTGCCGTGTGTGTTTTTTCTGTCACAGACGACAATGGATCGAGTGAAAAGCTCCATGCAGCAAGTACCCAACGCTATCCCCAAAGTGATCCGACGGACTGGAGGGGCCAACAGCCTGGAGCTGGAGAAGGAAAACTTTGAGAGAGGGCAGGTAAGCAGCGGACCGGGGTTGAGTTAATACAATATCATTATTTTTCTCGAAAGCGTGGGATGAAGGACCTGGCTGGGAACCGCTTTACAGGGTGGGAGGATGATAGTCATGTCAGTCTGGTTTGCTGCCAGCTGCTAAACTAAACTATACGTTGTTAGATTTTGACTGGTGGGAATAGGCTCAAGAATCCATTAGGGGAAAAGTCACATATACACTCCTGATCATCTCCTTTATACTTGTTTGTTTGCCTTTTTTCCTCCTCCTTTTTTTTTTTTTTTTTTTACGTGGTTTTGCAATTCTCCAGTTTTGACACTTCAGTTATGTTGTGACTGTACGTGATCCAGATTGTGGGTTTATTTTAGCGGCACTTTCCCTGGTGTCTGCCTGTGATCAGCAGATACCCAATGAGTTCCAGTGCACAACAAAAGAGCTGTTGAAATGTAGGTCAATGGCCTTTTGAATTCAGATAACTGTGTTGTTTGCCTATCTGATGGATAAACCCAGACAAGAGGAAGGCCAGCTGAAGCTCGGCGTGATAGAGCTCTGCATAGTAGGCCTATAGTGGTGATGATGATGGTGATGATCATGGCTTAATGAGATTTTAAAAGTGAGTTTTTATTTTATTTTAATGCAGAGCAGATAAGGGGAGGATGTGTTGTGCATATGTGTCTATGTGTGTGTTTGTACTGTTTAGTGTTGTTGTGATGGTTGCTGATGAATAATGAATGCTGTGTAGTTTCAAGAGCTACCTCTGACTTTGCATGAAGTGCTCTCTCTCCTTGTGAACAGATGTATATATGTAGGCTGCAGTTTGGCTGTGGAGCCCGCTGCTTCCTGCCTGGTGGTCTTCCCTCCCCTCCCCACTCCTCTCCCCCAGACCAGGCACAGGGGAGGGAAAAGGGGGGTGGGAAAGTAGGTCAGATGAATCAAGGCAGTCAAACTGCCATGGTAGTGCTGCAACATGCTTCTCTCATCTACAGCAGCTATCTCATTGGACTGTAGTGTCAACACAAGCCTTAAATGCACGCAGCAGATATTTGGTCTAAGTCTGCATTTAGTCACATATAGTTTAACCCCCACCATCAACTTCATGCCTCTCCTGTGTGGGACAGTAACAGTATGGATTAAAGGCGGGGAGAGACGCATGCGTGGCTTTACATGTCCCGAGCCAGGCTTGGTCACTAGGTCACTGTCAGGCTCCTGGGATCTCACCCTCTGGAAGTGTGTCAAGGCAACAACATAATACATGCACAGAGTTTCTTTGCATGCAGTCCTGATAGCAGAAAATGAAATGGCAGAAGGAAAAGGAATTTGGCCCTGCGCTGACTTTTTTATGCATCTGCCTTATTAATCTGGGGTCATTTAAACAAAGCAAACAGCTTTGCAGTTGATCAGCTCACAGCTGCTGTGAAAGAGCGTGAAAATATTCACACAGGATAAAACAAGCCCAAGCTTGATTTGCTGTTAGATATCAGTGCTCTGACATGACCAGACCGCAACACAACACATTCGGCTCGTTTTATTCTTGACACTAATGGTGCCACTCTGCTGTAATAGCAGGTTTCCTCCTGGGCTTTAACAGCTTTTAAATCACTGATTAGGATTTGTTACCGCCGTAGACTTGTCGCATGTGTTTTCTGGGGGTTTTTTTGTGGTTGATTTTTGACTGGGGATCTAGAGCTGTGGCAGGCGGTACAGGAATCAATGAATCTGCTGTCGACTTTACAGGGGATCAGTGAGAGATAAGCTCATCTGATCTGTTGTGCTCTAAAGCTGCCTAAATCTGCTGGGTGGCTGGCTTTCACCTTCTGTACAGAAAACCAACTGTCTGCCTGCATATCTGTCTCTCTGCCTGTCTGTCTGTCTGTCTCTCCGTCTCAGATTTCTCCTCATCTCCTGCCTTTCCATTTTAAAGTAAACCCCTGATGTTAGCTGTACCTTAAAACATGAAGTTCTATGTTATCTAAATGACAGAAAAGTGAAAAAAAAAAGAGTTGCTGGAGTTGCTCAAAGTGCCACTTTTAAGGTGACGAAAGGATTATTTCAATTTGTATCATGATAAATAGACTAATCATTTTACAAAACGGGGGAAATGGATATAATAAATTCTCATAGCCCAAAATATACAGACTTTACTGCTATAGAAAGCCTGTTCAGAGGCTGCCACAAGTAAAGTTTTGCTTAAAATGACCAAGTTTTCAAAATGATAAATCAACTAACAATTATATAATTGTTTGCAGTGGACTCAGAGAAGTGACAGCTGTTAGCAGTGTGCAAAAATTTGATATATAGTATTAATATAAATGGGGTCTCTTTAAAGCCAGAGCTGTGTAAAACAGTGATTCAGAGAAGTGTTCGCCTATCTCTCCACTGAGTTGGATAAACAACCAGGGTGTGTTCAAAACCCTCTGTGACATACTGTCCACACTGGGTTATAAAAAGAATGAACCAGGGTAGCCACATAGCGCACAGTGCTTGCTTTTAATGACATGTTTAGCCTCATAATAGCAGCTGACTCTTTAATTTAGAGTTTAGGGGGGGATTTCATCTTTGGCCTGTTTGTCTCTGGCGTCATTGCATGTTTTGGTGCACTATGGTGTATTCAACTGGAATGAGAGAGCCAACAAGTAAATAGTTAGCGCTGAACACTTCACTTTTTGTCGTCTTTATCTTATGGCCACAAATTGTCAGACATGTCAGCTCTCTCCTAGATTTTGTAACAGTCTCTGAGCCGTTAGGAGCCAGAGGAGGTTTCTTTGGAAGCTGGTGTAGGTAGTTATCTCTGGACCAATAGGAACCACAATTAGTGCTTGTAGAAAAACTTCTGGGGCACCGGTTCCTCAGCTGAGACATGGAGGGTGAGCCACAGTGTGACACCACACTTCACGTTACATAATTAAGGCCTTAAAATTAGACTGCCTGCCTGCCAGCCTCCTCTTCCTCTCCCCTTTACTTGTCTGCATGCACGTTATGTTTGTGTGTGTATTTAGTAGTAGTGCGTGTGTGTGTGTTTGGATGTTGGTGTGTCCAGTGAATTCCAACCAAAATGTCACCACATCACATCCCCTTTTTACAGACGACCTGAAGTGTCTGTGAAGTACCCATTCATTGACATGGTTACACTGCCATGTTGGTTTTCTCAAGTATACATTCATTCTGTTTTACCACTTGGAGTATGACAAACTGGTCTTTCAACCATCTATGGCATTTATGTTACTTTTAGCATTTTTCACTTAAACAATCTATAACTAAAATTAACTATTTAGAAGTTTTTTAAAGCTGCTATGGTAATCCATATCTTTTTGTTGAGTCCTTCATTTCTTTTATCCATTAAACCTGTATATAGACTTTATATAAAGAACCATTTACTGTTATCTGGTCATTTTGGCTTTTAATTTAAACCCATTTCTCCATTACTTATTGATAGATTCAACTGCTGAATTCAAGCTTTACTGTAAGATATCTATTTCAATCCCTTTAACATTATCCATCACTTTAAATACCTATAATTATAGCGAACAATTTCAACCATTTTCCCCATTGCTGTTTCAACTCTTCATACCCATCTATTCCATATTTATCCATCAGACCTGCTGTGCTCGCCTGCTAACTGGTATTTACGCCTTCTCATCTTCTCTCTCATCTTTTTAAAATCAGAAGAATAATTAGTTGAGTTACTTCAAATCCTCCCTACAAGTGCACCTGTTAGTGTGTCACTGGTGTACAGTATATGTGAACCTGCTCTAATGGACACCCCCTCATCCCTTTGCACCCTGTCATGGTGTTGTGTGGGGTGGTGCCCCGGCAGCTGTGGAATTCAGGGGAGGAGCGGGGCCGCGGCCCTCAGGCACAGTCAGGACTCAGCAGTTGGGACGTAGACAAGCTTGTTTTTTTTTAATCACCCTGTCTCTCTGCCTCTCTTTCTCCTCCGTCTTTTGTCTTTCTCTTTGCCTTGTTGTTCTCTCCTCCAATGCTCATTGTCTCGAGTCTTCCTTGCCTTCTTTTACATCCTGCAATTTAAAATGCTGGGAAGTTATGAAGGGATATCCGCATACATACATACAGCACACACTCATAGACACACACAGACAAGCATGCGGGCATGAAAGCGAGACCATTAAAAGCACTGAGGCAGCAGAAACAGCAGGCGGTGGTTTGTGGCCTCATTGCACTGACTGGCTGTAGAATAATAGAGCTGGACATGAGTGACAGGTCAGTAAGTGGAACAAAGTGCACCGATGAGTTCCTGGCGGCATTAACAATGGCTTTGATTTACAGATTGTTTTGGCGATCTCCTCGATGTTTTACAGCACAGTAAAGCGGAAAGAGAGCAAGAACAGAGAGTTGTTGTTTTGTTTCTCATGCAGCAGAGGTCAAAAGTCAGTCTGAAACCTACATTCGCAGTGGAACTATGTGGTATGCAAATTATGCTGCTTCACCGTGACACGTATTGTTTTAAATCATCTCAATACAACACAGTCCTCAGCTATGTGACAGTACACATCCTGCACTGACTAAGACAAGTTGATAAACAACAGGAGTGGACTATTGCACTGCCCGAGTGCTGACCATGCTATTTCACATGGATTATTGTTGTTGTAAAAATCTCAGGATGAAAGTGAAAGTTTGTACATGGCTAAAATAATCACAATGGACACCATTTCTAATTTTATAGTCTGATATAAGCCTAAAGCTAAACTGTCTGCCTTAAAACATAAGTTGATGTGTCATGGGCTCAGAAGATTAAAAAAAAAAAAAGTTTCAGTCTTACAAAAAAACTTTTGAATAATGTATGAGCAAGTCATTATGTGACTAGTATATGTCCACATCACAGGTTCCAAACTTTGAACATCAGGCTAAATCAACTCTGTTGGCATTTTCCACAGAGAGACATAAAGTCATAACCATGTGGTGAGTCAGTTTTCGGCAGAAGTGACAACTAAGTTTAAGTTAAGACTTTAACCCCCGTGCTCTAGATTTAGCCTGCTGGCTCAAAACATAGCATGTTTTGGCTTCACAGATTAACGGAAATGATTAAAAGGATGTTAATGTAAATCGGTGTTGTTACAACAAATACCTTTTTGTAGTGATAACACAGAAATGCATAAAATTAGTCATTAAATTGTTAGAAATATGCATATTTTTCTGATTTGATAGGTTTCAGTGAACTTCTAGAAATTTGACATAAGTAGTACACAAAGTTTGGCCAGTATGTTTTTCACCTCAGGCACTTTACGTGCAAGTTAGCTGGAATTTCACTGACACATGTCATAATGACATCTCCTGCACAATGTTGACTCCCTGTCCTACACTATGAATGTGATGTAGATGAAGAGGGAAGACAGTCAGTGTCATTAATACTGAAACACGGCCCAGAGGAGACGGCACTGATAAACAATGAGATCGCATATTAAACAACCTGCTTGTAGTTAATGTACAGGATTAGAATAATTATGTCTTGGCAGAATTCATTGTCACCTGTTTGTCTGTTTTGGCAGAGCTGCTGTTTTATACCTGTGTTTAGACAGGAAGTGGAACTCAGAAATGCCCTCTATCCAGGTGGGTGGACATTTCTCACAGTTTTTCGGTGGCTGGGTGAAAACCCAGGCAGTGACAGAGTGGGACTTTTGTATGTGAGAAATGCTGTGTGAGGCTGCCCTCAGCGAAGGGCCCACGCCGTACCAGGAAGTGAAGAGACTTGTTGGAAAAGAGCCGGCATTGTCTGGAGACAGACAGTTTATGCTGAGCAGCCCGGAGGTATAACGTGCTGCCCCGATGGTGTAATGAGTAGCATATTGATTATTGTGGCTGGACTGGCCTCCGGTGGTCATCTGATGTCCTGTGATTGTATAGAGAAGTCTTTTTTTTTTTTTTTTTAAACAGTGCCCTGGATTAAAAAATTGATCTTTTGAGCTGTCTCTAGATGGACAAAAATGACAAAAGTAGCATTGTTGTTGTTATTTGTTAACAAATCAATTTACATTAGGAGGAAGAATATGAATAATTCACATTATACTTACAACCCCTGAAGTGTTAACACATAGGTACGGCCTTAACAAAAACAGTATATTAAACATAAAGTTAGTTCTAATTGACATGCGCTCATTATATACACCTGTACAATCTGATGTAATCCAGTGCAACAAGTGTGTCACTCATGCCTACAAAGCTTATAATGGTTTATAATTGTTTTTTAAAACCACCTTTTTATTACCGAGGTCAGTAAGGCTGCATGTCGTTTTAAATCTTTATACCTGCGGTTGTCCAACTGCAACCTCATTTGTAAACATAGGGTTGAATTATTGCACAATGATCAGTATTGTTTTTAAGAAAAACTCAGTATCTTACAAAAAGTAAACATTTGGTGTGTTAATCATAAATGTGTCATGAATAATGATAATAGATTCAATTCATATCAACAAATTACCGAAGTAATGCAGGAAAATAACCAGATTTTGTGTTATGATCCAACGCTTAAATTTACTTAAATTTATTTTGAAAGCAGTTTTGAAAATGCTATGTGAGATTAAAACTGGGCCTGTTAGTTCTTGCAGTTCTTGCAGGTGCGTTAAATGTGTAAAATATGCAGAAGGCCTTTTTCAAAGCAGACATTTTTATAGTAGAACATTCACCGGTGTTTCTAATAACAACACTGATGATGGCTCTGTTGTTTGTAGTTATCCAGTCAGCCCAGACCAGCTTTATTCTGTATCCACCACTGCATTTTATACATCAGGCTCAGACACAAACACACACACATGCACACAGCTGTATTGCCTTGAGGACAGGCGATCTCAGAGAAACCAGATGGGGGCATCAGTTACCAAGAGTTGCTCTCTGAGTGAACACTGAGCTTTTCTTCACATTTTCACCCTTTAAAAATTTGTTCCACTCAAGGTTTCATGTGTTTTTATATGGTCACAATAACACTGCTTACACTCAGTAATAAGACCCAAACATAATGCACATCTTAAACAGGTTTCATCCCAACAACTACCAACATAATTATCCATAACGCTCCACTGTGTTTTTTAGTTACGCTTCTGCAGTAACCACTTGTCACATTATGTGTGTGTTGTTTGTGGTGGTGGGATCCAGAGGAGGTGGATGAGTTCACACACCTATTAATGCAAATGACTTATTAATCAGTTACAGTACTGACACCATCACCCTGACAAACATCCTCTCAGCAGCTTTTAATTTTCCTTTGGCATCGGCTTCAGTTGAGGTCAGATCGTCCAGTCGACCAATGAAATCAATTGAAATTGCACTGTTAATGACAAGTCAATGAATCGATCAGCTGATCTGGTCAGAAATTGACCAACAGTTATGTTTTGATAATCAGACAGTGAATCAGTCTCGAGGACCGCCTTTGAATTCTTCAATGTAAGGACACACTTTTAGACACCACCTTCACCATTTCCAGCATTTTTCCAATATATTTTTGCAAGATAAAAAGACGACAACAACAGACAAGCCAATAGTGAAGTCATTAGTTGCAGCAGTTGCTCACACTGTCTGTGCTGTAACTCCTGTAATGAATGAAGCATCAGTCGAGATTCAGCTGTATTTCTTATTTCCTGAATCTCTCCCCCACT
>OMNW01014382.1:31176-58691 GCA_900303245.1 Selene dorsalis
GTGCTGGGCATTTTTCAGCAGGCAGGCAGGAAATGGCCAATGCAGGGTGTGCCAAGACAGGAAACCTGACTGAGCGCCTGTACCACCTTCCCTTCCCTCCACTGCCTCCGCCCCCAGTGGGTCAGCTACAATGGCTGTGCTACTGCACCTCAGCATTACAGTGGCACTGCATGCGCAAACAGGCATGTTTCCTGTTTTCAGCTGTCCCTCCATCCTCTCACTGCATTCCCTCTCTACAGTGCACTAGCTGGACAAACAGCAGTGTAACTCCTTGTCTCTGTTATGTGACATCTGCATCAGCTCTGTGCAGATGCCACTTTGTGAGAAGTGTATTTTTTCCTGGAGAAGTCAGATGTGATTGTGAAGTATGATTAACAGTGCACTTTACTACAATCCTAAGGTGAAAGACAGACCTAAACATCAAATATGCAGTATTACCTAATAACAATATCGTTTACTGGATTGAGACTGTGCTTTGTCTTGCAAGTGCACCTGGGAAAAAGTATTTACATGTGCAGTTCCTCAAATCCAAAGGACGGTTGTAACTAATCATTATCCATTCATCTAATCAGCTAAATCAGAGAAAAGCAGCAAATCCTCCCATTTGAGAGGCAGGAACCAGAGGATGTTTGTGCTTGAAAGATGACTGAATTGAATAATAATTAGCTTATGTTTCAATAAGCTAATCAATAGTACGTGTAATATGTATATTGTTGAACACCCATCTCTTGCGTAATTCTCATGTTCTCATAGTACACGTCACCTTGATGAAGCCCCTCAGACCAAAGGTGTCTTTCTTTCTTAATAAGACAACTGAGACAAGAGCTGGAAAAGAAATAATGATATGATAAATGTGTGAATCTGTGTGCCCTCCTCCTAGGCTTAAATGACTGGGGTCAGATAATCATAGTACTCTAAGTAAGATTAATCACTCTACTCCCATAATAAATCACCAGGGTCATATAAGGATACCTCCTCCGCTTCTACAACCATGAGAATTTAAATCCAGGGAGAACAAGTGTTTTCGAATTTCCTCTGCCCCCTTTCATTTGGCTTTCATTTGGCTCTGCTGAGGTTTTCCACAGTCATTTTACTCATGATTGAACACTGCTGGCTGCGGGCTGGCCTCATCATTAATGTTGATTTAAAATGTGCCACAGCAGAGACAAAAATATCCAGGAGCGTTGCCTTTTCTCTCCTGCCATCATGGAGTGACAGAGATGCGATGACATATCTCTAAGGTCTAACAAGGGAAACGGATTGTCGAGGCATGCATTAGTCACACGCTTTTGCAAATCAGTCAGAAAAGTCACGTAGAGAAGAGGCAGAGGATGAGGAACTGAGTCGACTCGACCAGTGAAGCCTTTTTCATTTAGCAGGCAGAAGATGCTTCCTCTCTCTCTCTCTTTTTCTCTGTCCCTCTCTTTCTCTCTCTCTCTCTTTCTCTCTCTCTCTCTCTCTTTCTCTCTCTCTCTCTCTCTCTCTCTCTCTCTCTTCCTTCAGTGGACACAGCCAGGATGCCGATCAGCATATCAATGCCCAGCTTTCTACAGATCGGCTGATTGGGGCTTGCCAGGCACCAACTTAACATGCTTTCAGCACTGTATCAATAACACTCTGTTCAAAAGCAAGGCTGTGGAAAAAAAGATGTTTTCTTTTAAAACAAGATGCAAAGAGGAGTTATGTATTCAAGGGGGATGTAATTGATTGAATCCTCACTGTGACTGCTGGATGTAGTTTTTTAATTGAGGGATGGGTAAAAAGAAAGCAAGAGGAAGGAGGCACAGAGGAAGGGAGATGAGGTTAGCCCCCTGTGGACATGGTGACGTATGTTTCTATCCATATTAAGAAATCTAAGGAGGCGTCCCTCCGGTCCTAATCACTCACTGCTTACCTCTGATTTGATTTACATGGTTTCATTTTGTCAGCCAGTGTGTGAGTGGCCACACCACGAGGAGCTAATAGACCACTGGTGTATTGATGCCAGCAAGCCTCCTCAAGCCACTGCCAGGAGTCCTAGGCAGCTGGCATTCTCATTCAACCCGAAGACAGAGTACAAAGTCTCACTGTGGGCTAATTGGGTCATCCTCATGTGGGAACCAGTTGCATTGGGACTTTTTCAATCATCCCTTCATTTTTGTGTGTGAGTGACAGAGAGGGAAAAGAAGAGGGAAGAAAAATGAGCTGATCCATGCAATCCTGAAATATTCAAAGTGATGAAATGGACCACCATGTAATCTAGATTACATATAACAATCTAACACCAGCTGATATCAAAATAAAAACCTCATCAGTTGAAGCCAAATGTTTTTACTGCTGTGACCTGTGTACTGATGACGACATGAGACGGTGTCGCCATTTGTGGTTTTGACACATACATTGATAAGCAGGGCTGTGACAGGAAATTACACAAAAGTCACTTCCCTCTTTGCTAATGCAATGCAGATGTTGAAAGAGTGTAAACTAAATGTAGTTTGGAGATATGACCTCAACATCTGCTGAAAAGCTCTCACTAGGGTCACATGCCATAGGTGGAAAATGAACTCATGTTGCATAGACTGAATTCTCACACACTGAGAACTATAGTCAGATTCATGACTTGAATGGTTGATTTAGAAAGTAACAATTTCTATTACATGGGAGGGTCGGAGTGAAACAGGAAACAGCTCTGAGATATGCATCTTCATTTTGGGAAAGCTTTGCATTTGGTATAACCAAATGAACCAAGGGCAAAACACAGGGTTTAATATTGACTATGATAGTTTGTTCTTGATATTATACATAGTGGGGTAGAGAATAACCTTAACTGCTGTCCGCCTTAACCATATCGCAGCTTCCAAGCTCCATAATTAGGTTGTAAGCTCTGGAAAAAAAGAATCAAATTGTCCTTGTGTCTTTCAGTTCAGTTTAATGCAAAATATCAACAACAACCAAAACACAAAATACAACATGAAAAAGAAAATTAAATTGCAGTGTTAGTGGCAGTAGCCATGCACAAAGTAAAGTGACCATCTCTTTTACCACAGCTGTTCACAAGTTTCTGGAATAAACTGAACTGAACTTGTGTTTATATGTACAATCTGAGTTTTGAGACTTGATTTAAAACTGAGTCTTGACATGGATTTTGCTAATAACCCCAAAGTTGTTGAAATAGTTTTCATTGATCAGTTCACTTGTTTCTTTTTTTCTATTGACAAGCCCAAGTTTGTTCATAAACAGGAAATGTGACTTCTTATGAAGCAGCTGCTCAAATATAACTCTGTGACCTTTGTGGTCTCAATCAGAGGAAACAGGCTGTAGGTTTGACTTACTTCATTGCTCTTCTGCAGAGCCCAGGACAGTGTAAACCCTGCTGTGTGTTGACCTTTACTGTACTGATACAGACAGACACACTCACACACACATAAAGAGAGAGAGGGAGAGAAAGAGACAGAGTCTTGGCAGCTCAGGTTTGTGCGGCTGATGCAACAGGACAGGTGTTCATGTTTAGTCAACATTGTGCATGTTTAATAATGGGCCTTGAAGCACGGTCGGCCATCGTCATTATGACACGCTGTTGTGTCTCCTCCTCGTCACAGGCAGGAATACATATTTGAACACAGATGAGTGGACCATGAGGAATTTAAACCCGGAGATGTTGATGCAGCAGCCAGCTCTGCATTCCTCCTGCGCTTCCTTCCCCTTGTCCTCACACCTCCTGACCTCACCTCTTTTGTGAATTGCTCCTGAATTTCTCGCCTAAATTAGATTTTTGTAAAAACAAAACTCGTGTCTGACAACTTGCTCGAACTGGTGGTGGTGAATGTCACATAGATCACACAGTGCTAGTGTTTGGAGGATGCAGTGTGTTGTCTAATGATTGTTTTTCTCTAATCCCACCATTGTTTTGAGCTATGTATTTGAAGGGATTATGGTTACACATAAAATATTCTCTGGACTGACTTTCCAGACATTGTAGATTAAAAGCAGCCTGTGGCACTTGGTTGTGTTATTAATTTTTTCTTTGCTGTAAGGATACAGAAAGCCATAGATGTTGTTTTTACTAAGCATTTTAGCAGACAGCATTGAGTTTGTCTCATCCTAGTGACACTGATATCGACTGGTGCTCACAGACTGTTCCTCCTCACTTCTCTCCTTCAATCCTTCCTCCTTCCTTCGCCAGCCCTCCTTCTTCTCTTCCTCCTCCTTCAATGTTTCCTCGTGGTGAACTTCCAGTCCAGACAGCTCACATACTGGAAGAGGAGGAGCAGACTCAGAACATCTGTTGGAAGTGCGATTATGAAATAGGCCTTCCCGTCCTCTGCTGACCCGGCCACCATACTCACATTTCATGTTACCATATAAACCAAAGTAAAAAAATACATGTTTTTTTCTGATATTATTTTAACCTTGCCATTTCAGGCTCATGGTGTGTGTTGAGGGTTTGAGAAGAATGAAAATGTTGTTTTGATTTTTTTTGTCTCATGTGTGATGATGCAGACTGCCTCATTTTTGAAAACCCATCTGAATCAGCTCAAGGCCTGGAACTTATAGCAGGAACATTTTTTGGGGTTTGCTTTCATATTTATTTCATCATAGTACTTTCCTGTTGGGAAACTAACCTTGATGGGAAAGTATCACAACAGGAACAAGTACAAAGTCTTTAGTCACACTAGCAGCATGGCTGTAGAAGTAGCACGTGAGGTCAAATATATTGATAGGTATTAGATTGACGGCTTTTTTTTAGTGAAATGTCTCAGCAACTATTGCATGGGTTTCCACGATATTCAGTACAGGTTTTTAGATCCTGATGACTTTGGTGATCCTCTAACAAGAAGTCCACATCACTGATGATTTACACATCAAAGTCTGTTTATGTGTCTGGAGAATTTGTAAATATGCTAATAAAAAGTGGTATGAAGTCAGTTGTGGCTTCAGAGGGGGCCACTTTAGGTTTGATGGATTGCCTCAGGTGTTTTCATTTGATGTAGTGCTTGGTGGGTCTGAAGATTAAAAATGTCAAACATAGTAAACTCACAGATGTGTAGCCTGCTCCTCAAACTGAGGGCCAGAGTTCAAGGGTGGGTTGTTTGCTGCTAACATAACTCATCAGGCTGTTGGCAGTGGAGTTGAAATCTGGTGATGTAGGCACCACTATCAGGTTAGACTTTTAATATATCCTGTGCTTTGATGACTTATTACTAAATGGGTTCAAAATTAATGACATATTTCCCCAGCTGTATTTTATGTTCAGTGCTAATTAGCAAACATTAGCATGCCAAACGGTAGTCAAATATCATGTTAGCATTGCAAAATACTGCCTTACAGAGCTGCTAGCATTGGCTATAGACTCATGTTTTATGACATATTAAACCAGTTTCCTTGACATTGCATTTTATTTCTCTCTAATGACTTTAACCAACATAAAAGTTTTTGGTGAATGGGCTGTAGAGCCACTGTTAGCAACTCAGGCAGCTAGCACCTAGCAGCTTATCTAAACCCCCGTTTGTCATATTTCAGACTGTTACTGTCAAACATTGCCACCATAACAATTTTGTGACAATTACAGCTGACAAACTATGTTTTACCGAGGATTGGCTAGGCTCCATTTGTTTTGCCTTCACTCTGTGTATGTCCATAAATTTTTCAATTACAGTTCCTATGATTCTGCCCAGAAACAAGTTGCTTCCTCCACGTGAGCCTTAAAGGAGAGAGAGAGCACATACTATGTTGACAAGTTCCCTTAAAATACACTTAATAACCATGTCAACTTCCTGCTAATTCAAAGCGGCGACTGCTCTCTGCAGGTGAGACGTGTAGATGTGATGGCATATGTGTCGTTTGCTGAGACAGCTGTTTGCCTCTGAGGCTGTCGAGCTCCTAAAAAGCAGAGAGGCGCTCAGGTCTCTCAGCTGCTGCCTTGAATACCAACTCTGCGGAAAATGGGTCAGTCACCCTTTATTAAAAACTTTGCTGCTTCCCATTCCCCAGGTGGTTATAAAAGGAGAAAGCAACTTTCTGAAAGGTGGGAGGGTGTCAGGTTTTAAATGGAGCACTTAACTCTTGAAGGTTTCTATGTTTTTTTTCTGCAAGCAGTGAGAAGAAAGCTGTGGGCTGATCTGTGTTCTCTATTTCTCTCCTCTGTTCTTCTCTGCCCTTCCTTTCCCCCTCTTCACAGGCTGTCAGCATCAATAAGGCCATCAACACACAGGAGGTCGCTGTCAAAGAGAAGCATGCCAGGAATATCCTCATATTGTCTGTGTGTGTGTGTCTGTCTGTGTGCAGAAGCTTTCCTCTGTGGCTCGAGGGTTATGTTCGTGCAAGATCAAAACAACAAACTGAGTGTAACCCCATCATCTACACGTGGCCCAGCCGCAGAGCTAATTTAGTCATGTGTGAAACAGACAGAGGGGAGTGCTGTTTGGAGGCTGCACAGTTTTCTCCCATTTGTGTTTCATCAAACATTCCCAAAAGCACAGGGCAGTCGTTTAAAATCCCAATAAGAGGTCAATTTATAATCCAGTACGTATTGGCTTCATTATGTTTGGGCTTTAACTGTTCAAAAAAAAGAGGAGGTTTCTGTAATTATTTATTTATTGTTTGCTTATTAAAAACCTGAAATTTAAAATCAACATCTTCAGTACACACAATCTGTAGTTCAACCATATTTTTCATGTGTATATTTTATTTGCTTTGACAGATTCTCATGCATAATCAGCAACTTATTGTGGTTTCTGTCTTTGTTTTTAATAACCAGAAGTATTTTTGAGCTGTTTCATGAAGACCTGGTTTGAAAGGGAAAAAGAATCAGCACTTCTTGCACAAAGGGAACACAATAACCTTTGGTCATTTGGGGACATGAACATTTAAACAGGGACATTTAGGAACATTTTGTTGAAAAAAAAAATGCAGTTTGTTCTCATTAAAAGGTAAAGATGTTTTTTTTTTTTTTTATGATTATTCTGCAATGCATCAGCAAAGACAAAAGGGACAATGGTATGAAGTTAGATGTCTGGAGATGCACACTAACCCTGTAATCCTTGACTGCCTTCATCACCCTGCATATTGGGAACCCATCATGAGAAAGGCGCCCACACCTTCTGGGCAGCAGTCAACCGGCTCCCTCTTTCCAGCAACGCAGTGCTCTGCTGGAAGTTCTGCCATGTCTTCCACAAGCTGCTCCGAGACGGACATCCAAATGTATGTGATGGTAACACACGCACAACACCGATCAGACCCTGGCTTCTTATCTTTTCCAGTTGTAGCTTTGTCTGTCTTCCGCACAACACTGTCACACTTCTAGTTAATTATACTCCATCAGATCTTTTTGTTGTACTGATTTGTTTCCCTTGCTCTGTCTTCTGCCTCTTCTGCTGTCTTCCCTCCAGGTGATAAAGGACTCCATGAGGAACAAAGCTGATTTAACTGATATGAGCAGGATGTGGGTAAGGACACAGAAATTATTATATTAATGTAGTCTCAACACAGTGTGCAGTGATATGAGTCTGAGGAGCACGACCTTGTGCCATCTGGTGACTAATAAACCTGAGTAACAGACTGAAGCATGAAACATGATATCAAGAGGAGTGATCGGGCTTCTTGTAGTGAGCCACATCTATTTAAGACTGATAATCCCTTTTCTATTGTAAAAAAACAACAGAAATTCATAGATGGAAAGAAACATTTAAGTAAATGTCTGTGTTGATAATTAAATCATACCTACATAATTTCCATTACACAAGCAACTACTGTAATTACCATCAGGAACCACGTAAGAAAAGGGGGAATATTTTATTAACCTCTTCTCCCTGAGACTGTCTCAGGGGGCTTTTCTCACGTCAGGACTGAAGTGTGGCCACAAGTGCAACATGATTTACCATGAAAGAAGAGAAGAGGGAGAACTGTGAATTAAATAAGCATGTAATTTGTTGTTACAGGTGAGAGCAGGAAATCTTATAGACTTATAAAGTGTATAAGATTTCCTGCTCTCACCTATTAAGTTTTTCAAGTTGCCAGAAGAATAGACATTCATGAAGAAATGCTTTGTGTATTGATGAGAAGTTTTATGAATGGAGACATTTCTTTTGAGCACAAGTCTCCTCACAGTATCGATGCGCAGGTTTAATGTGTAAACTTGTGTGGCTGCGCCCCAGTAAACCACAAAATCAGTCCCTCCCTAGTTATGTCTTAAGTAATACTGACTTGGGTGTGCTCCCTTTAAGTCGTCAGTTTCTGCTGATGTCAGTCGGCATGAGGATACGGGAAGTTTGGTCCCTCTAACTGAGGTTGTGGCCTCTCTTTCCTGTTGTGTCATCGCCACCCCCGCACCCGAGCTCGAGGAAAAAGGAAGTGGAAAGCAATTGGACAAATAAGCTGGGGCTATTCAACTTTGCCCACCCTCTCTCAGAGCAGGAGCATGTCCGCACAGACTCAAGTGAATTTTACCTGCTCTTAAAACATCCATCATTGTTTTCCAGTAAAGTCTCTGTAGGCGGTGCAGCAAGAAGAGAGAATATCATGACTGCTGTGGTGGAGTTTAGCCCCACAGTATGAAAATGTTTATTGTTCGCTGGTTTCAGCCAAAGGGCCACATCGGATTTTCCCAAAATACCAAATGATTTCCTTTCCCTGCTGCTTTTTTTTTTTACCAGCAAAGTCTTCCAAGAGGAAGAAAGTGAATTTTCTACCTTTGATCGTGTCTTTCTCTTAATGTTTCTTTGTTCCCTGTCTTCTCTCCTCCCTAGGGTCACCTGAGTGAAGGCTATGGGAAGCTATGCAGCATCTACCTCAAACTGCTCATCACCAAAATGGAGTTTCACATCAAAGTGAGTTGGCCTGGCCTATAAAACCCAGCGCCAGTCTCCCTCATCACTCATTATCTTTGTCTCAGACTCTCCTTTTAGTGCCAGCATGTCTCTATGAGGGGGGGTGGCTTCATAGAAAATTCTGGCTTTTACACTAATGGCCTCTTAAGAATCTGTAATGTGGCCTTTTTTATGAGACAGCTGAGCAGACGGGTGCAGGGACCAAAAGCCAGTGTTGACGCTATCACAGGCAGACGTGGGTTGTTGTTGCTCTGCTGAAGGTTAGAAGTTAATTCTTAGCCAAGGGTTAGGGGCAGTTTGACATGACTCAGCTCAGAAATCAAAGGTGTAATGTGATACTTTGGCCTATAAAATCTTTCATCTAGTTTCACACATTTCCATTGAGCTAAATTTATTGTGGTGTGTACTTTTGCACTCATCTCTAAGCTTGATGCATTATCTAAAATAACTCCTACACAGCTCACAGAGGCAGAAATAATGCAGATTACCTCACCACACTCCATCAAAGTCAGTAAATCAATAATCAGCTTGTGTAAACAGTGTCATATTAACTTAACACCTGCACGAGCTGGAAAGCTTAATATATTTACTTGATGAATATTCTTATTTACTGCCTGCTTATTGGATTTCTGCAAGATTTCCTGAACAAAATAAGTTTGTGTGTAAAATATTACACATAAGATAAAGGCATTCTCTCATGGGTCTTTTTTTGTCTCTGCTGTTCTTGTTTGACTAAATGGCATTACTTCAGAAAGTTAACCTTTAGTGCCCCAGCTTTATGTAAATCCAGCCTAACTGGCTGCCACTCAGTAGTCTGTTTGATTCAGTGCCAGGGTTTTGTTTTGATTGGATGCAGCTAGTGAGAATGTACGGTGGCCAAAAGAGGACAAAATATGAGAACAGGCAAACTAAATGATACATTAACCTGAGGTTTTTAAAAGGTTTCACCTCAGAACCCAAATGTCTGGTTTAATGTTCATCCTCCTTCGTCACCTCTTTTCAGAACCCTCGTTTCCCCGGCAACCTGCAGATGTCAAACAGGCAGCTTGACGAGGCGGGAGAGAACGACGTTAACAACTTGTGAGTGTGGTGCGCCAGTGCTCTGGATGGTGTTATTGTTGAGCAGGACCAATGTCGGCCAGACCTGCAGGATCCGCATGATAATGAGTTTCAGTGTTACATCTCAACTGCGGAGGCAAAAGTGTAATATGAAATGAGGCTGCACCAGAGCTTCTACTCATATATGAATAAAACGAGAAAGGGTATTTATATAAAAACAGCGTAAAGATGTTGTAACAAGCAACAAGCTCATTTGATTTTTTTTTAACATTATAGACACATTTCAAGATGTTAATGGGTTAGGGTCTTAGCATTTTCATTTAGTTTTTTCGTGTCTTGTGCCAAGCTTTAAAGTGTATCTTACAAATGACAGGTGACTGTTACGATTAATCCAATCATGAATATTTCTACATTTGAGACACTTGGGATGATATAAGTGCACAACAAAAATAGGTCTTGTCATTTTTAGACCTTTTATTGTAGAAAAGTTACATACTGTAATGTCTCTCAGAGGCCATGCAGGGCTTTGATGATTCTTAAAAATGAATTATTTTCCTGTAACAGAAAAATGTTTATTCTCTTTCTGATCACTTTACTGAATATCTTGAAGCAACAGATGTTTTCCCAGTTTGAGAGCCACAGTATCACTGTACAGCCTCAGTGTTTTACTTTTGAACACAGTTTAATCATTACTCAGCCAGTAAAAATACAGGAAAGCAACTCGGTACTGGGAGGAAAAAGTGTAATCTCCCTCTCTCTCTCTCTCTCTCTCTCTCTCTCTCTCTCTCTCCTGTCTCTAGCTTCCAGTTGACAGTAGAGATGTTTGACTACCTGGAGTGTGAGCTCAATCTCTTCCTGGGTGGTAAGTTGCTCTGTGCTACCAGCTGTGCCCATCTGACACAGACCATGATGTAAACACACAGAGATGCACGCAGGTTCATGCTTTGACAGACAGGATGTTACACTGTCTGACAGAAATAGACAAATAGTCAGACAGACATGCACTGATGATATCAACAGTTTCATCACAGCTCCGCCTCATCTGTCTGCTACAGGGCTGTAAGTGGTTACATACTGTATCTTAGCCCTTGCTGTTGTCTGGGTGAGTCATCCTAGGTTAATATCCTTTTAAAGTATGGACCGGGCTATAAATAGATGACCAGGATGTGACCAGGAGCTTAGAAGAAATGCTGGAAAAGCTGAAAGCTCCCATTCATAAATGAACAGGAGGAAATTACATTCTGGTTTCTATTTATCATTGCCCTTCGTTCTGTGCCCTCATGATGATATTATCTCCTCCTCCTCCTCCTCCTCCTCCTCCTCTCCTTTCTTAGAGAAATGGAGATATCTGCCAAAACTGTATCTCTGCATTAGTGTTGAAGAGAAACCTTTTTCCTCTTAGACCTTGATATTTTCTGTGACTTTGCTGCTTCCTGTGATCAAATATTCCACTTTATATCCAAAGAGCCACACATTAGAGTCTGTGTTAAATCACACCCAACTCTCAAGGGTCTTGTCAGCTTCCTCCCCTGGTCTGGTGTATTTTAAAAGCAACACGTCATTTAAGGGTAAAGAGGCCAAGCTTGAGGTGTCTGTGTGTGTTTATGTGTGTGTATTTGTCTATGTTTCTGTGTGTGTGTGTGTTTTGTAGCTGTGCAGGAAACCACGCCTTTGCAGTGCACAGAGACTCTCAGGGTCTGGCTTTGGGGATGGTGTGAGCAGGGAAATGAAAGAGGGGTGTAATGATGGAGGGAGAGAGGGAGAGAGGGAGTCAGACAATCCTGTTAGTGTTTCAGGTTGCTGCTTCCTCCCCACTCCACTTTAAACCTCTTTTTTGGTTGCCTCTTTTTTAAACAGTCGTGAGCTGTGTGTTTCTGTCAAATACTTTATTAGTTAATTTTAGTTGCAGATGCAGTGAAGCGAATCGAGAGCAAGGCAGTGCAACTTGATTGATTCATGAAAAATTCATGATTGATGAGTCTTTGTCTCTTTGTGTTTGCATTACTAATCACCATTGTGTTAATGTGCGGTGGCTCTTGCTGTGTTTATAATGACAAACACACATGAGTCTGTATTTGTGTGAATATTGATTGTGTGAATACATCAATTGATCTTGTGCGTCTCTTTCTCTCTCATCACACCCAGTGTTCAGCTCTCTAGACATGTCTCGGTCGGTGTCTGTGACGGCAGCGGGACAGTGTCGTCTGGCCCCGCTCATCCAAGTCATCCTGGACTGCAGCCACCTGTATGACTACACTGTTAAGCTGCTGTTTAAGCTGCACTCCTGTGAGTCACCTCCTCCCCCTCCTCCTCCTCTTTGTTGGTCAAACTGCTCAGAAACAGCCTCAGTAAAAATAGTACATAGTAAAAGTTGCTCAGTGTTTTTGGTCTGGACACAAGTGTTCTGCAGTTTTGGTAATATTTTGATTGTGAGTGGAAATTCCAGTCTTGGCGAGTTGCAGGAGTGATTCATGGCTAAAAGGAAATGCCACCTACTTTGATCATTCAGTTAGTAAATGGGCCTCATGTAAGCACCAGTCATACAAACAGATTTGTTCCCAAGTATCAGTGACAAGTTTTTTCAGGGAATTTGTGGCTCCCACCAAGTTTCTGTCATTTCTGTATAATGTTGATGGTACAAAAAAGTTAATTATTAATTCATTCAGCAGTTTCAATAAGAATACAAAAATGTTCTTGTATCATCTTTTCAGTCCAGTTCAGTTCAGTTCAATTCATTTGTTACAGAAAAATTAGCTAAGTTAAATTAAATAAATTAACTAAGCAGCAAATTCTCATATTCAAGAAGCACGAACCAGCAAAGATGCGTCTCTGGTTAAAACTGTCTAACAGGAGTTGTGTTGCAGAACTTAAAACACTTAGAAAATATTATTACAGCTGTCAGTGCTATAAGTATTACATTTTTTTAGTTATTTCTAAGTGTTTTCCCTTGGCTGACTCTCTTCAAAAGACTCATATGAGAGGTCTGGACCATTCAGGAATTTCCTTGAAGCGGGTAAATTCTCTTAAATCACTTGTTCATGCCACTTAAGAACAAATCTGTTTTGATTCCTGCATGAGGCCCTTTGGCTCTTAGGCCACATTGAATCAAGCTGTTGAGTTTCCATCTTTGCTCTTAGCTCTAAAACATCCTGTGAAAGAGAAATATAAATGTGAGTCTATACTTATAATGGGGCAACATTTCTCTTCAAGAATTCAAAGATGACATGCTCTTCTATGAGTGAATGGTTTTTTCAGTCCTATAGACTCATGAAACTCATGGATAAAGCAACAAATTCTCCAGCTTTGATATATTCATGCACAAATCCCGCAATATATCAGAGCATTTTGCATGTCCAACTACTGACGTGTATGTTTTGTGTGCATTTGCAGGCCTTCCAGCAGACACTCTCCAGGGCCACAGAGATCGCTTCCAGGAACAGTTTAAAAAGTATAAAGCTCTCTCTCTCTCACACGCACACACACACACACACACACACACACAGAGGCAGAAAACCAGTCAGTCACATCACTTTACTCTCTGAGTGTGACACAGAGGATGGAGCCATGGAGCCATCTTGAATGAATTATCAAGACCCTACTCTTCTGTACCGTCTACTCCTCGCCCTCTGATTTTTTCTCTCCTCCTTCTTTTTTCTTCTGTCTGTCCATAACTATCCGTCTTCCCCTCCGTTTCAGGTTAAAGAGTCTCTTCTATCGCTCCAGTAACTTGCAGTATTTCAAGAGGCTGATTCAGATCCCACAGTTGCCTGAGGTGAGAATTGCCTTCACTAATTTCACATTGAACCACTCCTAAGTCCCAGGTTAATCCAGAGTAGTTGTCTCAAGTTCATGTTTAACAAATATTTTAAATTCCCCTCAACAAAAGCTCTGGCTTTTTTATAGTTTTCACTGTCACTGTCATCATTCATATCTTACAATAGCTTATTATGTGTTTTCATAACACACTCTTAGTTTTCATCTGCCTGAGATAAGAGAAATGCCTTCACTACATGCACTTTTGGCTCATAATACATTTGTTCATATCAGTGTGAGGGTGTAACTCATATCCATCACTAACATTGATTGGGCAAGGACAAAGACATGTATTTTACACCACGGACAGTATGCTCCTCTTGAATCTGCCCAAATAGCAGGAAAGTGTGCTGTTAATGCTTGACACAAGGCAAGATGCAAGCCCACTGATTGGAGTTATGTAACCCATGTTGAATGTAGGTACCAGATACTGATGTAATTTAGATCTGAATTTTTTTTTTTCCCCCATACTTTTTGGTTGTTCATGTCGAAAAAAATTTAGCTGCAAAAAGCTGCAAAAGCCTCAGAGATATCAACAGTCTAACATTTGAAAACCAGATGGGCCCAGACACATAAACAGACACAAAAAAAAATCTAAATTCATTGTAAATCTGCCCCAAAATTTCATGGATTCCTCCCTGGCCCATTCACCATCCCTCCAGCAGATCAGTTCAGTACTTGTTATGTAATTCTGGTGAAAGCATCTCGTTGGCAGAGGTAATCATTTAATGCTCAACCTTGTTCTTTCTGTTCCTTGCAGAACCCTCCTAACTTCCTACGTGCGTCAGCTCTGTCGGAGCACATCAGCCCCGTGGTCGTGATCCCCGCCGAGTCCTCGTCCCCTGAGTCAGAGCACATGGTGGAGACAGATGACCTGGTGGACACAGACATCCCCTCGCTGCCGGTAACTACTCAAGACAAGTATTCCTGAATGATACAGATGCAATCCATCTGTTTTCTAGCTGTCTGGCTCTTTAGTTGACATTATTTGCTGATGTAATCAGATTTAAACTGCTAACAAATTTACAAAGGCTGTTTTGGTTGTGGAAGTTTCAGGAGGGAATAGATGCAGAGTGAAAATGGAGTATATAAAATTGGAAGTAACCTGCTACACAAACAGACTCCCTCCTGAAACCACATATTTTTAGACTCTTGGTAAGAGTCAACTCTTAAACAACACTAAACATCTGGTTTATGTTTATGCTGGCATCTCATGGTGTTAATGACACTGACTTTCAAAGAGCTGGCTGTTGAGGTGAATTTGAGTTCTAAAACATATTTGTCTTCTTGTGAAATGGGAGTTAATGAGGTAATTAATGGTATTTTGGACCCATTATACAGCTACAAAACACCTGGATCATAGACTGTGTATGACTGGTTGGGTTTGATGGGTAATGAATGTTGTTTTTAGCTGTAAATCCTAACTAGCTCTGTTATATTCAGCTAATGACAAGACACTGATCTCAGAGGAACTATGGTGGTTTGTAAAATGTAGGTTGCAGGTTGTTTTCGGAACAAACATTTGTGTGGACTCCCTGAGAGGAACCAGTCATTCAGGAGCTCCCCTGAGAACTAAGTGTCTTTTTCGTGCTTGCATGTGCATCACCAGTGGAAACACTGAAGTGACATCATCACACATGTCTATAATAACAAGACAGAGGATGCTGTGGTCATAGCTCTGTGGTTTTTGTATGTTGTGGGTTTCACGGTAATGAGTTGCAAATGAGACGTGAATTTAGATTGCATCATCTTATTGTAATATTAGTTTCATGTCGTGAACAGAATGTTTCAGTCTGGATCAGTCATTGTATGTTTATGCCACTGTTGTGCTGAAACAGTACCTGCTCTGAAGTAGAATTTAAGAAAAAAAAAAGTCCCTTAAAGGTGCCACAGTATTTCCTAGTACCTGCAGTGTGGAGACGGTAAAAAAAATCCTCTGGTCAGAAAACACCTAAAGTTTCCTAATAACTGTGTAATGAATCCCAACTATTGGGAAAGGTAGAGTAACTAATAATCAAAACATTCATCCAATTTAGATATTATGATTAAATCTCAGCCAACATTAAAATTGTTCTGGTGTGTTTTGTATGCTTATTTCATGACAGTTGTTCATCTTTTTGCTTGAAACATCCTTATTTTAAACTCCCAGGCTGCTGTGGAGACCAAGTTTGACGACCTGTTTGGTACCTCTGCTGCTATAGACCCCTTCAACTTCAACAGTCAGAACGGCATGCGCAAAGACGACAAGTAAGGCTCATCACAAGATCATATAAAGAGTTGTCTTTTATTTGAAGATTACAGCTATCTGAAGTAATTGAAACTGACCAAGAAGCAAAATAAAGCAAACAGATCTTGTCACAAAGCACCTGATTCATGGTCAGAAACTGCTTACACTGGACACTGCTTCTTCACCACACTAATCATTTTCAGCAAAAAACAATATTACCAGATGTAACAAAACAACCACTGTATATACTTGTCTCATTAAAGTACCTAGCTGAGGACCACATACATCATCGACAACACAGTTTATTAGCTAAGTTTGTATTTGTGTCTTTGTTCATCAGAGACCGGCTGATTGAACAGTTGACGAGGGAGATCCAGGCCCTCAAAGACGAGCTTGAATCATTCAGACTGGAGGTAAAGAACTGACCCCTTTTCTGTTTTACCCACTGTTTCATGTTGTAAACTTCACATAGAGCATTAACAGAATCAAAGGAGCATGCGCACCATGTGACATTTATCTATACAGACTCTGCCAAAGTGACTCAACTTTTCTGCCTCTTTATCTCTGCCTCTTCCTCTCTTTCCATCTGTCGCCAGAGTGGTCGCTTGTGTCAGGTGTTGAGGGGGCGCGTCAATGAGCTGGAGGCGGAGCTCGCTGAGCAGAGCCACCTGAGGCTGCAGGCTGTGGGTGAGAGTGAGTTCCTGAAGGCTGAGCTGGACGACCTGAGGAGGGTCAGAGAGGACACGGAAAAGGAGCAACGGAGCCTGACGGAGATAGAGCGTAAGCCGTTTAGAGTTGTTGAAGATTTATTGTTGTTATTTTGCTGCGTTTTTGTGAGGTGTTTTCCACTATTGATGCTTATGAATGTATTTGGGCACACCAGTACACTTCACATGCAGTGTTTTACATTTTACCCCCTTCATTTTTCTTTTTTTTTTTTCTCAAGTGGTTGAATCCTGACTCAGCTAAGAAACCAGGAAAAAAACAGGAAGTCAGGGCTTTGAAAACAAGTTCATTTCTGAAACAGTGACTCACAGTGAAAGGAAGGAGAAAATTAATAGCTGTCACATGAGAAACCAAAATCAGAATCTACAAAAACAGGGTTTGTAGAAATCATTTGCCTTCTTCAGTTGGTAATTGTGTTTGTCTTTCTGTGCCCTCACTTGTCTCACCAGGAAAAGCTCAGGCCAACGAGCAACGCTACACCAAACTGAAGGAGAAATACACAGAATTGGTTCAGAGTCATGCAGACCTGTTGAGGAAGGTGAGGCAGACAACACCTGCTCCTTCATCTTCAGAAAAACCTCTCTATGTCCTTTCACCAGACTGTAAAACCTCCAGCCTCCAGGTTAAATTAAGCCCTGTCATCTTGGTGTCCTTACTTATTTGCCCGAAGCCGAAGCCTCAGCTTCCGTCACAATTTTTTTAGTGTGTGTCTCTGTGTGTCTGCATCTGTGTCCCATGTGTGTGTGTTATATGTATATTTGTGTGTGTGTGTGTAGAATGCAGAGGTGACCCGGCAGATGACAGTGGCACGGGCAGCACAGGACGAAGTGGAGGCGGTGAGGAAAGAGATGCAAGACAAGGTGAAAGCAGCCCAGGAGGCAGCAGACAGACAGGTAAGGAGGAGATAAACGTTGTTAGGGCTGCTGCTTAGTGTTTTGCTGTGAGTCCAACAGTGTTGTGGCAGAAGACTCAAACACTATTAGTGCAGAGGTTTGAGTGCAGCACAATTATTTGGCTACAGAATAACTCAGACAACACAAATTGCTTTGAGAACATGGAAAAATTTTTGAAACCATACAGAGATGTGAACTTGAAATGTGTCAATGCTGAGAAAGTCACTGAAACATCAACTGACTGATTCAAGCCTCTGAAGGTTCACCTAAACTTTTCTTGTTATTGTTGATCAGAAAGATGTTACTGATGTGTCCATACTTCACTTGTGTTGCCCAGGAGAGGGAACAGCTGGAGCAGCTCCAGGAGCTCCAGAGAGAGCTGGTGTCTAGTCGAACAGAGCTGAACTCCCTGAAGACCACCATGGCCTCGTCACAACAGGTCACTCTCCTCTCAGTTTAAAAGACATTACTCACACAGGAGTAGCTTCAATCTGCTAACACTAGTGAAAAATTACTGAAATAATTCATGACATCCCAATTTCCTGTCCCACTAATAAGAAACGATTAATGATATGAAATGTTTCACCCTGGCTAACAAACCTGAGAAATTCGGAAAACGGGCTGCTGTTGGAATAAAACCTAATAATGAGCTCCTGGCGCTCTGATTCCAGGCCGCAGTTATTTGATGATCTCACTCACACTTACCCCACCTTTTGTAGCATTAGTTACCACATGATTGAGCCTGTAGCAGGGATCTTTTTCAGTTTTAGATGCAGGTAACATCAGTCAGAATAAATCCTAACAACAGATCCTAAATCCTGACAGTAATGGTGGAAACTGACCTCTAGTTCATGTTCCAAATTAAAAACTTCCATGGTCAAATAATATTTTCCATTTTCTTCTCAGAAATTCTCTGAAAACTGTTGTTGTGCCTCTCTCGCCCCATCCGTCATCCACACTGTCACTCCCTCCACTTCAGTTTTTGTCTTCCCTCTTAGTCACTGACTGTTCTCCATCAGCAAAACATTTCCAAGGCTCAGACACATCACATTTCTGACAGAGCTGATGTGCTAATGCATTGCTTTGACGTCAGTAAATTAATTGGTTTTCAAAGTGGGGAAATTGTCTAAACAGTAGCAAAACTTTGTTCACTCATTTCTTTTCTTCTTAATCCACCCTCAGCCTGCATTTGTCATCTTGGCACATCTGAGCCAAGGGGATCTTGCAGATGCCAAGCTGATGTTTATAACAGATGACTGAAAGCATTTATTTAAGAGAAGAGCCCAGAATGAAAACACAGAAGCAGTGAAATTGTGTCCAAACAGCTGCATGTGTAAATGCAGATGCTTGGTCTCTGCACAGCTGCATTAGTGGAGGAGGATTTCATTGAAGTATGAGCTTTACTCTGTGTGTCTATTAGTAGCCAACAAGAAAGTGTGCAGTGACATTTATAAGAGGATAATTGATTGACAGAAATTAAGTATAGAGATCCATTAATTTACATCATTAATCCCCACAATCCCTTACAAACCCACTCATGTATTGTGACTCCGTTCAGCCCTGATCCCCCATGTTTTTCTCTCCATGCTCTGCTCCTCGTACCTCTCATCTGTCTCTCAGCCTCCCACTCCTGAGTCCTATTTTTGTGGCCACTACTTATCGACTCTGTCACTCTTTCTGTCCTCCTCCATCTCTCTAATCTCAATAGTTCTTTTCACATACAACAGCCCACATTTTATCGCTCTTGTCTCGTGCCTGCAGTGTCTGGCTCCTACAAGCTCCCATCATAAAAGTCACATTCTTAACCATTCTGTTTCTCCTTTATCTCTGAACATTTCTTCTTCTCTGTTGGACCTGTTGGCTCCCAGGCTGTAAGTCACTCACTTCTTCTTCATGTGCCAGTTCATTATTTAACTCTACCTATGATCCCTTGACTGTGCAACCACATCCTCCTAGAGTTCCCTTGATTGCATATCTCACCTCAACCCAAACTTCCCCACAAACTGAAACAAAGACAGTGCTGTTATGATCAGTGGCTGACAATTAAGTGTTTTTTGGGGTTTTTTTAATGTGAGACCAGAGCACTCACATGATACCACACCCTGACAACAATGCATCATCCTAACCACGTTCTACCATCTCTTCAGTGTGCCTGAAAGTCATTCAGACTTTGCGTCTGCCCTTATCCTTATTTCTTTTTCCCTCGTTTCCTCCGTGCAGTCGAGCGAGGTGCTCAGCTCTCAGCTGGTTGCCTTGGAGTCGGAGAAGGCTGAGCTGGTGCAGTCCTTGTCCAAGGTGGAGGCGGAGCTGGCGTCCCAGAGTGAGGAGCTAGAACAAGTCCAAAGCTCACTGGCGGCTGAGAGGGAGAGTGGGGTGAAGACAGCAGAAGCCCTGCAGAATCAGCTCAATGAGAAGGTGAAGAACTGTCATTTTCCTAATTAAGTCTAAGTCTAAGTCTAATAATTTTAATAAACCAAACGGATGTTTGAGCACCAGCGAACCAGCGAAAGAACCACTGAGAACTGGGGGTCTCATGAACAGCTTCATTTTTTTTATGAACCCTCTGGTTTTTCTAATAAAGGTCACAGTGATAAGTTCAACTTTTTGATTGTGTGAATTTCTGTCCACAGGAGAGCAGAGAGCAGGAGCTGGAGAGTCAGCTGGTGGCAGCCCGCTGGTCCAGTCTGCAGGGAGCTGTGGAGGAGGCAGAGAGGATCATCCAGGACTCGCTGGCTCAGATAGATGACCCAGCACACATCAGCTGCACCAGCTCTGCAGGTCAGAAGCTAACACGACAATGCTTTAACTCTGCAACAACGCTGCTGTTACTCAGTGAAGGAATACCAATTAGTTCTTTTGACTGTGTGTAGTAATGTTAGTGTGCATCTTCTCATGTTTATGTACTGGGTCCCATCTCATTGCCTTGTTTCTTGGTTGTTTATCTCTGCAGACTACCTAGCATCCAGGTGTCAGGCTTCTTTAGATTGTGTGAACCGACTCCAGTCTGCCAGGGAGGCCTTTGTATCTGAAAGCACAGGTGAGAGGCCTACGTTTCACTTTGCACATTTAATCATATATAATAAATTAATACATTATTAGCGGTTTTAACTACTCTTATGAGGAGGCTTTATTATGCTTCTGCTGATTAGATCCATTCTGAGGTTGTAAGTGAGAGCCCATCACACTCTGAGCACCATATAAATGATAATGTTGTAAATTGTCCTGCTTCAGCAGGCGCAACAAACATCTGTGAGAGTACCCAGTTGGTGTTAAGAGGCTTGAAAAAAATATATAAAAGAAACGGGTGGAAAGAGGTTGACATTGTTGAGATACAGTATCTGTAATTACAATTGGGAAAATGGTTGTCATTTAAATAGTAATACACATGGAACAACTTATAAAGACAAATATATATCTTTGCAACAGCAATAAAATAGTGAAGTAAGGTGACCAGTGTTTTATATGTGCCTGTATTTATGTTGACTGAGGTGTGTGTGAGCAGTCTGTTTCTGTAAATGCCAAAAGGTTTGTAATCATTTGTCACAATCTCTTTAACTAGGTGTGTCTGAGCTGCTTCGAGTGGTGACCCAGTGTGGCCACCTAGTGGGGGACACCATCATTCAGGGCAGTGCCACCTCCCACATGGTGCCTGTGGAGCAAGCTGATGGTAAATTTGTTTTTGAATCTGCGTGCGTGTGTGTGTGTTGTAGAGAGAGCTGGAGATGAATAGATAGTGGTCTCCAGTTCTGTCCCGGTGTTAATCTGTGGCTGAGTCAGTTGGCCCAGACATGTACATGTCCCAACAGGTCTGTCAGTGGTTCATGTGTCTTGAAGTGTTACATGTGTACAAGAAGGTTGGGCAATGTAAGTTGGATATATGATTCTTCTGTAAGTCAACTGTAACACCTTATATGTGAACATCCTGCTGCTGCTGCTGCTGCTGCTGCTGCACTATGATAAGGAACAGCTCTCTAAATAGACCTCAATGCAGAATTTCAGCCAAAACATGCATGAATAGAACAAAAGTGCTGACCTCACACAGAAGTAATGTTTGCAGAATTTGCTCTCGTGGGAGAGAGTTAGTTTAGTAGCCAGGGTACGTCTAAACATGCCCAAATATAATGGCCCTCTGGCCAGCTGTCTTATTATTGCAACAGAAAACAAACACAGAGAATTGAAACTGGGTCGAACTGAAGCCGTGTCTGCAGCTGTGGCTCTGGAAATCAATGGAAAGTGCTTTGCATTGACCCCGTTTCTATCTATATGTTGAATAAACAATTGAATTGTGCCTTTGAAAGCCTATATACAGTTAAATGCAAATCAGCCAACTCTCCTGCAGCTAAAACCACCGAACCAACAGCTGCTGTGGAGGTAGTTTTAGTTTTCCTCTTCCCGCCTGTCAGAGTGGCTCTTTGATAAGTTAGTTGACACTTAGCCTGGGAGGCATCAGTATGTTTAGCACTACAGCTGCAGCCACCAGTGCCACTGCTACACATCAGAGTCTACAGACGACAAAACATGTTTTGTTTTTATGTAAAAAACTATGAATAATACAGTGAATCTGAGTTTGTATATTTTATTGGTAATTTCTGGACAATCACACATTCGTCCTCCCTGTCCTTGTCTCTGTCCCTGTCAGCCCTGTCAGACAGTGTGAAGGCATGCGGGGCTGAGGCTCTGGCTCTGCTGGGGCAGATGAAGCAGCAGGACAGCATTACCACAGCTGACAGCAGCAAACTGAAGGCAGTCCTGGAGGCCATCCTGGCCACTGCAGAGGTATCTACTTCTCGAAAAATTTGCTTAGACGGGTCACCCTGTTGTCAGAGCTGCTGTGCGTTCAGGGTTTTATCTCCTGTTATTCTGACCCCAGTACAATGTTCCTCTGCTGTAGTATTTGACTTGTCCTTTAACTATTTCAGAAACTGCGTCCTCGAGGTTTGGAGCTGCAGCAGGGGGAGCTTGGAGATCTTGTGGAGCAGGAAATGGCTGCCACCTCTGCTGCTGTTGAGTCAGCTGCTGCCAGGATAGAGGTGCTTAAGTGTGTGTGTGTGTAGATGTGATCAACCAAGGGCAAATGTGTATTTAAACATACTTACTGTGTGTGAGAGCATGTCGTTGTTTGCCTGCTGTGTGAAATCAGTGCCCCCGGTTTTACTTTACAGCAGCATTAACTTCAAAGTGTTTTTTTTCCTCCCTTGTGCCTCTGTGTGTCCCAACAGGAAATGCTCAACAAGTCTCGAGCAGTTGATACAGGAATCAAGATGGAGGTCAACGAGAGGTAAAACAGAGGCTATGGCTGGGTTTGAAAGCTGCACAGGCGCATTTTCTCTCTGTAACATCACTTACAGTAAATAGTAGGGTCAAAAGTACAATCTTCCTCTTCTACATATTCTTTCTGGAGCTCTGTCTTCTGTCTCCTTCTTCCCATAGCAGAGATGTTGCATTAATATTAAAGCAGAATGCATAACTCAGGGAAACTGAAACTATCAGTGGCTAAAACCCAGAACAACAACAACAACCATGTCTGTAGTGAAGAGATAGTGGCTAAAAATATTGAGATGAGGAAACTCCTTCATCTGTTACAGACAAATCATTACAGCAAACCAAGCCCTCAGCTGTTTGTTTGTAAAAAAAAAAGCAGATCAGAAAATGTAAAAGACATTAACAAATGCAATGAAGTGGAAGAAGAAATGCAGATGCTTCTCAACAATCACATGATATTTCAGTGCAGTTACAGATGGTCACACACTGGAGGGCGGATGCGCAAAGAATTTCATCAGTTCAGCCACAAAGCCTCTGCAGACTTTGAAGTCTGAACCTGGCACAGCACGTAATGTCTGTCTGCAAACCCCTAATTCATTTTCTCCAGTATGTATTCTGTTTTTCAATGGAGCAGCTCCACAAACTCATCACATTATAGACGTCTGACGTGAAATGGGTTTATTTACAATGTGCTGCTAACAAAACAACAGGAATTTCACATGTCACATGACTGCATTCTTAGGCAAACATTTGGCTTCCTCTTCTACCTCACACAAATATGAGCATTTCTAGTAATGCGGTTTTACATCCTCTCTTTTTTTAAATTCCAAAGACAAAGATAAAAAATTTCTCTGTGTTATGTTGTGTGTACACGAAGCCATCTGTTTGCGCTTATCTCCCCCACCCACTTAATTATTAATGTTGTTTTCTCAATATCTGTTGAATTCCACCACTGTGAGAGATAAAAAGAGAAAATAACAAACGGCCACTGCAGCTGCAAATGTTACTGTTCGCACTTTATGACCTGAAGAGACTGATTTCTCTGAGTTTTGTGCTCCATCTTTTAAGATGAAGCAGCAGTGAGTCTGGTTTGGTGATATTTTTTGGGTTACACATCTCACAAGCAGCAGAGCAGACTGAAGGAGAACGAGGAGCGTTCAAGATTATTTGAACTGAACAGATTCCTTGATGTTCTGCCTCTATCAGACAAAGAGATCAGCTCTCAACAGTAGCTTTAAGAGAGAGAGACCTTCAGTGTGTCAGTGTTTGTATCTTGTGCTCTGTTGCCCCCTGCAGGATCTTGGCTTCATGCACAGAGCTGATGCAGGCGATCAAGGAGCTCATTCTGTCTTCCAAAGATTTGCAAAGGGACATTGTGGAGAGTGGCAGGGTGAGTTATGCTACAGTTTTACCTTTTCATTTCTTCCCAAAGTTAACAATGAAGAAGAGTTTTCTGTGATTGTTGACAGATTTCTCACCAGATGTTTGAAAATTAGCATAATGTGTTTAAAAATGAAGCCTCATTTTCACTAATTCATTTATTTATATTTGCAGGTAGAAAGCCTACTTTCTGTTCAGCATCCAGTGTTAAATATATGGTATATCAAATTATAATCCTGATTATGCTGCTATGGATAAATTACCTTGATACCTAAAAATATATGGGAGTCCTTACAGTATACTGCAGTACTAACTTAGACTATGACACTTCTGCTACTACATCTGTAACACATACTAAAACTGCAGGGTGTAGTTTTGTTTTGCACTATTATGCTCAGATCTGTCTGATACCATGTACAGTGGTTAGTGATGAAAAATTCTGGTGTTTACTTTACCTTCAAGCTTCTTCAGTGTGAGAATTTTCTGTATTTCCTTAAACTACAATACACATTAGATCTTCTAGTTTTTGACTGATGAGCCATTTGAATGCTGGTTATTTCAAATAATATTAATAATCAAATTCATCCGTAATGAGAGCAGTCCTTAGTGGCGTCTTCTGTGCTCTTTTACCCTAGAGGTTGCTATGTGTCATATCTGTCTTTTATCCACCAGGGGGCAGCCTCCATGAAGGAATTTTATGCCAAGAACTCCCGCTGGACTGAGGGGCTGATCTCTGCCTCTAAAGCAGTAGGATGGGGTGCCACAGTCATGGTGTAAGTGTCAGTCCTCCTGTCAGGGTCTCTTACTCACAACACACTGCAAAAATGCTTATGTTCATAGAGTTGGCGTTGGGAGTATTGTAGCTGTGATTAATCTGTGAATCCTAAATATTCAAAAAGGTGAAAAAATAAAGAGGTGAAGATCAAACCAAACATCCAGTCAGGGTTTGAACATGTGTGACTGTTTGTTATGTAGTTCAAGGACAAAGTGGTCTTAACCTCAGTATTGAAATAGCCCGACTCAGTGAATCCCCTGAGTTTATTTTGCTCTGTGTTGTGTTGTTACAGGGATGCTGCTGACCTGGTGGTGCAGGGCAAAGGGAAGTTTGAGGAGTTGATGGTGTGTTCACATGAAATAGCTGCCAGCACTGCACAGCTCGTGGCTGCCTCTAAGGTAAGCAAAGACCAGTGCAGACTTTGTGTTGAAAAAAAAACAACAGGCAATTGACAATTTTAAACCTATGAACATACAGTGGTGAGCTTACAGATTGATGAGTGTATACTGATGTCTTACACAAGGAAATGGCAAAATGTAATTCTGATCGGGTGGTTTAATTGTTTTGCCGTGTGCTCAATTGATGCAGTTGGAAGAATACAGCCATTTGGAGCATTCACATGTTGTTGATGTCATTTTTGTTGCCTTGTTTTTTCTGTTTAGGTGAAAGCAGACAAAGACAGTGCCAACCTGCACCGCCTGCAGCAGGCCTCCCGAGGCGTCACACAGGCCACCGCAGCTGTTGTGGCCTCAACCAAGTCTGGGAAATCCCAGATTGAAGAGACAGGTAAGAGAATCACATTCACAAGGTTAAATAGTTTGGCTGAACAACCAACAGTTGGTTTTTGATGTTATTTATGTTTGTTGTTCTGTTTGATCTATACGTTTGAATGTGGAACCGAAAAAGTGTTCTTCTGTGGTTGCCTTTCCAGATACGATGGACTTCTCAAGCATGACTCTTACACAGATCAAACGGCAAGAGATGGATGCACAGGTACGCAGCAAGAAACAACAGACAGTCTCTGAGGGAATTATCCATCTCAATAAGCCACATAGTGTCATGAGTCTTGAAAAATCTGTTAGAAGTTAAATGGAAAAGCAAAAGTAACGTCACTGTTTGGAACTGGAAACAAGAAGATTGTGAAGGCAATGTGTGTTTTGGCTGTATATAAATTAATAGAGTTTCCACACTAGATTCAGGAGGTGGATTGTTTTTGATCCATTGAGGAGTTGAGTTTCAGACTTGTGTGCACACTTCTCTCTGTGTTGTGGCTCTGCTGCTCCCACAGTGGAGAGAAAACATAATGGAAAGGTCTGGACCTGCTCACACACACATGGCCCATTGTTGTCAATGCACAGAGGGCTCCTGTTTGAAGATTACTCAGTGTATTTTTAGGAGTTTGACTGAAACCTGTGTAAATACTGATTGCTAACCAGAGTTTAATTTTTTATTTACCGCTCCCTGGTGTGACCTAATTTTTAGTTTTAACAGAAATAATTAATGATACTCCAGAGAAAAAAGAAAAAAACAATGTTAGGCCTAGAGTGTGATTACCTCTTTAGTGGCTCACTTAAATTGTATGTACATCATCATTCATGGTTCAGTGAAAGCTTGTTTGGTCCCTCCCAGTTTGTGTATATAACGTTTAAAATGTGGTCAGGGTTTTGGGTGGTTTACGAGGGGAAATAAAAGGCTACAGGGAGATGACGAGGGTGTTTGGCTTCGCCCTGTGTCTGTGTTTCCTAAGGTCCTGGTTCTGGAGCTGGAGACTCGTCTGCAGAAGGAACGAGAGCGTCTGGGCGAGCTGAGGAAGAAGCATTACGAACTGGCTGGGGTTGCAGAAGGCTGGGGCGAGGAAGAGGAAGGTGAGGATAAAGGGAAAGCACTCCACAATTAGTTTATTAAAAAGTAAAATGTCAAGACTGACTAAAATCTTTTCTCTGTCTTCTCCACAGGCACAGGTTGAGACCTTGGGCCCCTCCCCGACAACCCTACATCCCCCTCCTCCACCATAAGACCGGCTTCTGTCTGCCTCTTTCTATTTATACAAACACACTCTTCAGTCTCTTTCTCCCTTTTTTCTTCTCTCTTTTTTTGCTTGTTTGTGATCTAAGCCAAATGAAAAGGTGCTTCTTTTCTAAACCTGCTTCTCCACCTGTGTCCAGAAGCTTCCATAACGGACAGCACAAAGGGCTCAGCGACACAGGGGCAGGAGGGTAGGGGGTATGAGAGGGAGAAACAAATGGATGTAACGGAGTTCAGTGCCCCCCACCCCACCAACTGCCTCTCCCCCAGGACTGTGTCGGCGAAAAGCAGCAATGAAGTTGACCCGTTCGGCCGAGTATTTATTGTCTTCTTCTACCTTTTTTTTTTCTTCTTTCCTCGTTTTTTTAATAACAAGGAGTTGCAGCAGAGACGCTATGAGCACAAGGTCTACTCTCAAGACATCCCAGGATGCACTGCACAAGGGCCAAACTCTCAGCAGAACAAAGGGGAGATCAGTAACTGTTTGCCCCACCCCCCAAACCCCGACATCATGCTGTCTATGTCTCTGTGTAACATAGACGGCGTGCACA
>OMNW01014384.1:6122-17669 GCA_900303245.1 Selene dorsalis
GGGGGGAGCTGGACTCGTACAGTACCCCAAATGAGCGCTGAGGACTGGAGGTCAGCAGAGTGCTCTATTTTTAGGTCCAATCAAAAGCAGTGATATAAAAATACTCCAGCACTGACCCTCACAAGATCTGTCAGTCACGCTTAGAGAAGCTGTGAACCTGAAGGTCACACACTTGGAAGGATGAAAGGGCCGACGTTGATGATGATATTTATAAAGGAGCAAGTAATGACTGAAATCTCTTTAGCTGGTGGCAGGTGGCACAGTGTGAGATTAGCCTTTGTTAGACTTGTTAAAGAACTTCATCAGTAGACACGGGACGCCCTCGGCAGCGGGAGGATATTCACTGTAATAACACTATACCGTACACATTGTGGGCAAAACTGAACAGGCCAATCTACTGACTTTGATGATCAGTTTCATAGGTAATTGAGGTTTGAATATCAGGCTGAGATTTTATGTATTGGCACAACCTTGCCTGTCAATAATCTCACGCCTGAAGGAAGTCAGTGTAAACTTGGGTTTTTTGGAAGGAGGGAAGGGTGGGGGTTGGGGGGCAACAAGTCTCTCTTAAGTTCCCTCCACATGTCCAGAGGCCAGCATGTTGACTGTCTGTCCTCACAGTGGTCGGGGGCACCGGAACTCTAAATTAGCACTGGTGAGTCAACAGGACAGCTTTCATGTAGACAAGGGCTCATGTCAGATTGCAGGAGAGGTCAGGATGAAGGGGTCAAAGGTTGGGATGCAGTGTTGGTCCTTGTCTTTAACAGCTTCCTGCCTGCTGTGTTGTGCAAACCTGAGCGGTAATTCAGGTCCTTAGGAAAGGGATTGCCTCACTCTGTGGTACAGGTATGAAACTCACCACTCCACTTGGTCACATACTGGTCCATTAAAAGGGAGTTAAAGAGTCTCTAAATCAAGGTCCTGTGTGGCCGAGCCCAAAGTAAAACAATGTTGATGGGTAGGTCCAGACTGAAATATCTCACCATAAACACATTAACTGTAATAGAGTATCTATGGTCCCAGAAGGTGAATCCTACTGACTGTGGTCCCCTGAACATTCTTCTAGCCCCACCTTGAGGCTCATACATGAGGTTTTGAGTTAGATTAGTGATTCATCTTTGGGATTTCAAGGCCAGCTCTCCAACATTCATTTGATTTTTGGCATGAATGTTTCATTTCAAAATATATTATGTTGCGCCAATGCTCCGATGCTCCCCCAGACTTTGAAGGTGCACCTGTTTCGACACACAGTTCTGTAGTGCTTCAGGGAAGGTGAGACTCTAGGGTCAATAGGAGGCCCAGTGGGTTGCTCCACTATGCGGTGTCTCTTTGAGAGCAAAGAGAAATGGAAGAAGCAACTGTGGCTCTTTTTGTTTCTGAAGCATGAAAAAAAGAGCGACCCCAGGAGAGGTGATTTACCAGCCTGTTTTGACATCAGACTGGGAGTTACTGGAGACATGCTGGCCTACAGAAGCAGCAGGAGGATGGAGTTAATGCACAGTTTAACATCATACAACTGTAACTTCGATGACTTAGGGTAAATGCTGTCGTGGACAGCCAGAAATGTACTCTTATAGTGCAGCTTCTTTTTTCTTAGGATAAAAGAAAAAAGAAGCTGCTGACACAAGACCCCTGACTTTTGATGGCGGGTACACTGCACCAATCTTTTCCATGATTGCTCTATCTTCATCTACTAGTTTCCAGACATAAAATATAAACCCTCTCCAAAAACAGCAAAGGAGCAGATCCACTCACAAGGAGCTGTAATTCAAAAAACGCCTCTCCTGGAAAAACAACAATAAATTTGAAAGGGCTTCAAAGGAACTGCTGGTACTCTTGCGTTTCTGTACGTAAAACAAAGTACCGGCATGATCTAAAACCACTGAATCGCTCACCCTACGATGAAACGCATCCAACAGCACACAGAGGCAGAGAGTGAGATCTAGCAGACAAAGAAATGAGAGAGACTTTGACTTGGTGTTCAAAGGCTTTTATGGTGTCTAAGGGACTCTTAGCCACGCAGTTTAAGGGCAACAATCTAAAGGTTTTTCAGTTAGACGTATCATGGTGAGATTATTATTATTAACAAAAGAGAAAAGGCGTCAACACTAAGTGACCCACAGGTGTAGGTGCCTAATTTGGTCTAAAAGCTAATCATCTGTCAAATACAAATGACTCACAGTGGAAGCAAGACCATCCACTGCTGATGCCTCGGTGCTGCTGCTGGATGCTGCAGTGACACACTACATGGGCTGAGGAGCGCTCAGGACGCACATCAATGAGAGAGCAATATCCTGCATCCTCATTCTGTTGAGAGGCACATCCGTGACATGTTTGAGCGCCCATAGAGAAAAGGCCAGGTGTCCTCCCCCGGTCCTTTCCCATTTCCCCCCATCCAGCACTGATCCTGCTTACTAATAGTACCAAGATGCTACCATCCCTGGCACAGGAACTCAGATCACTGAGCTGTGGAGGTGTGTGGGAGTGAGGACTTAGTTGACTTACAATTGGTGCCCGACGGAAGAGCCCAGACTAAAATTTACAAAGAAAACAAGTCATTTAGTGTGTAATTTCAGTCTTAACGACAGGATGTGAGGTAAACCAGATTTCCAATAGTATACATTATATCATCATTGTGACAAATCTAACTACATAATAATATAGCAGACTATGCTATCCACTCCCATTTGACACTTAAACATTAAATGAAAACTGAACTGAGACGTGTAGCAGCAGGAGGAGTGACATTTCTACTGAAATGTGCTTTTGATTAGGGTCTGTAAAGTGAGCTGCTGGTTTCTATTTTCTGGGCTAGATGAAGACCTTTCCAAAAGAAAAAGCATTTGACAGATAAATATTTCAGGGTGATGATATGACATGTATCAACTACAAAGAAACCACTGAACGAAAATTGACAGAAAGAATGCCTTTACTCAATCATTTGCGGGAGGCAAATTGAACTACACTGGTGACCCAGGTGGAGAAAGCCCAGACGGGACAGGGCTGTGCTTTTGAGGTTATGAAACCTTGTATTTGCTAACGGCAGCCCTATCTCCTTCCTTCATCTTCCTCAGTTGAAGAAATATTGTCACAATATGAAAAGGAAGGTCAGATGCTCTGCAACAATGTAAAAACACAGCCATCAGAACAATTTTATTCTTCCCTGCATCTCTGACGCTGACAGGGGAAGCAGAGCTTGTTCATCCACAGCTGAGTAAACTACTTAAGTCCATCTTATATGGCTACAGACATGATTTTTGAAATGGAAAAAACCTCAAAATGTGGTAATGATAGAAATAGACAAACATAGCCATGTTTGATTGCCAGACTTCCTTTTGTTATTTCACAGCGTGTTTGAAGTCATGAGAGTGAGAGAGTGAGAGAGAGAGAGAGAGAGAGAGAGAGAGAGTGAAAACTGAACAGAACACTGTCTTCTGCTCGACAGGATTGGCATAGGAGTTTGCTTTGACAGCACACTATACGGCTACCAAATGCTGCACAGGCGTCCACAGCATTGTCATTCCTTGAAAACAATTGTTCTCCCATCCCAGCTGTGTTAAACCTGTCCGCAATAAGATAAGCTGTGGGTCTGTTTCCCGTGCTGCCTATAAATACAGCCTAATCACTCTCCAGTGGAGCTGGTGGGACAGATGTTACAGTTGCATCCCACCACCTCGCCAGAGCACATATTGATGGTTCGCAGACTGTTTACACAGTTTTCATTCATCTGTGCTATGACCATTCCCAACTGGATCCATTTGCCAACCCGATGGTGGTTTACACAGCAGAGCCCCTCCGGCCATGTGGAGTCCATGCTCTTTACCCTCTGCTTGTTTCGTGACTGCACACAAGCAAATAAATAAAAAGTGAAGATGTATGTCCACAGCTAATCCATGGAGGCACGGGCCTGTGGGTATGGGATCTAAACAGACGCTGATGACTGTATATGTGGAGTGGGTTAAACAAGTGACACAGAACGTTATGCTTTGATCTGCTGATTATAGTGGAAAACAACCTGGCAACAAAACTGCCGTGATTGACCGCATTACCTGAATTTTCCACCTTGCAAACAACAGAGCTGTCCAAGATGTAAATGTTAAGGTCCTGCAGGTGAAGCTCTTTGTTCTACTTGACTTTTCAATTAAAGCGTTTGCAGAACCACAAACAAATGATTCCTAAAACATCCCTTCATAGTCTCAAGACTTTTCTTTGGCCATTTGTGGCAGTGGAAACAGGCTGTGAACACAACACTTACATATCATCGCTCAATTGTTGATGATAGGGATGCCAACCGATTGAGAGGACGATCAACAATGTTTTTTTTTTTCTTGCTTTCTTGTTATAAAACACATACACACACAATGCTACAAGCTGTGCAGCGGCATATCCGTTGTGCTCTTGTTGAGATGATCGGCGTTCAGGTGGCATTTAGATCTTCCAGTTTTTAACTCATTTTATACAATGTGCAGCCAAACCCCAGGCTAAAGAGAGAGCAACAGCAGAGCGCTCCTCTGTGCGAGCTGCAGGTGAGATTGAATAAGAAGAATTATGTGCATCCCTACTGATAACGTGCACAATAACTCATTTAGCATTGATATCCTGGTCACCTGATAGATTAATTCGCTTTAAGGTGTGTTTTTGGTCGTTACATCTCGTGAAGAAAATATTTGCCTCTTGCACTGCTGTTGACCAAGCTAGTCACTAGTGGATAACTGAAAGATGTTGATCACAATGTGTAGAGATGTTTTTTTGTTTGCTGAAAACTGCTTTCTACAATGACCAAAGGCCCACTGAGAGCAACAAGGCTATAGCAAAAGAGTAAGGTTACAGGCTATACAAGGAGCTGAAACCTGCTATGAAGGGACATTAAGCCCAGGGAAGTTGCAGATTCAGGTGATAATTCACTGTAGAGTCATCACAATGAGTGATCCTTCTCAGTCTTTTCCCATTGACATGATACATAGATATTATAATTCACTGTAACACTGTTATTTTGCACATTTAAATCCTGAATAAAGGTTACACAGAGTGACCTAGCCTATACAAAGTGTATCTTTCCTCCAAAGGCAAAGAAAACTTTCAATTACTGTTTAGCTGTCATTTTTATCTTGAAAAGCCTTTGTGCTCCTCCAAGGCATTAATACCTGCACCTTGGTGATGCCTTTAATTGCCATTTAGCATTAAGCTGGCTGAACAATAAAGCCAAGGCTGAGGGGATGTTGTCAGGTTTAATGAGGCCCTCAGTGAAAGAGGGCTGCTGTGTCGGCACCACCAAAGGCTGCTCCCTGAATTCACCTCCAGTGGACCAGAGTGGTCCTGCGGGGATTTGATGGGCTGAGGGAGCAGAGACTGTCTCTCCCCCACTGTGTGGGTGTGGGGGGATGCAGTGGCATCAGTAGCTCTTGCTGTGCATGGCTTGGCGGGCAGAAAGCACAGATTGGAAGAGGTTGTAACCGCAGTGCCACAGAGAGCAAGGTGCCACAGAGCTGTGTGGCATTGTGACACTTCAGAAAAAAACAGGCAGCGGTGATGAAAGCGATTTTTACTAGGCCCAGCAGCAGACGGTGGTCTTTCACATCAACTGAGTGCAAAGAATAAAATATGGGCCTTTTATTGGTCAACTTAAAGAATGAAAACATAAAGTGGCAACAAAGGAATGAACAAGTATGGTCACAAATAGACATATGGAGACAGCGACATGTAAGACGAAGAGGACCAGTGCCAAAAAAGAAAAACAATCACAACTGTGAAATCCTGGCCCATATTTAAGAGGGGTACATGGGTCACAGTTTCACATGGAGTCCTCCGCCTCCAAACCCCATTTCAGTTACTTTGATTCTTTATTCATCCCTTTCTCTCCAACCTCTCCTCCACCCCCCATCCCCACCCCATCCTTAAATCCAGCTGATGGAGGCTCTTTTGTCCACCAGCACCCAGGCAACAACATCAAAGGGCTGCTGGGTGTAAATGCAGAGTGCCTGAAAAACAAAACAAAACTGAAAAATAAAGAAGTCCCAGAGGGGATGGGAAAGATTCACAACAGCACCCCGCAGAGGGACCCAAAAAGAGCTACTATGTACAGGAGGAAATAAAGAAACTGGGAAAGAAAGAAAGAAAGAAAGAAAGAAAGAAATCCTAACTTGCTCAGTCACAGTCATTTGTCAGACATTCATCATCATTACTGAATACACAAAGGTGTGGGTTGGTTCACTCTCCATTTAATGACAACAATAAACAAATGAAAAAAATGCCATTAGACTTTGTATGAGCCCATTATGACACTTTCTTTGTGTTGGATCATCAAAGCCCATTAGGGGACAGTGAAAGGCCTTCCATTACCACTCATGACCACTTCCTCATTCAGTGACAGTTGAATTAAAGGCTAGATGGATTGTTGTTCAAGACAATGTCATACTTTTGGACTGAATGCTTTTCTTTGATCTCACTGGATGCCCTTGAAGGTTCAACAAATGCTGATATGTTAACAACCAGTCTGGTTATTTTAGTCCTTCACCTATCCTTCACCTAATGCCCTGCCAGTCAGCGCTTCGAGGGGAAGGGGACGGTGGAAGGGGGGGGCAAGGGGAGATAAAAGCCTTTCATCTCTGCCCCCATATGGGACTCCTGTAGAGTCACGCTTGGTGTGGCGGCATGCCTTGCCTCGTACCCACAAAGTACCAGCCAGTGACACACTGACTCCAGAGCCTGGCACCAGGTCTCCAGCCAGCGCCGAGCAAACCCTCTATTCAGCAAAGATGGAGGAAACACAACTACATTGGGCCCACAGCCTATAATTAAAACTCCTCAGCCTCAAAGAGCACAGCATCTCCATCTTAATGGTAGGCTTCCATCTGAGGCATCGGTTTAATACTTACTCTGTGTCCCATCAGATAGTGATGTGGACAGAGGAGGAAGAGAGACATTAGGACTACAAAGAACACATGTGTCCCATCCAGGATTAGAGGTTCACTCTTCCCTCAGTAGCCTAATTGCTGGATTGGCAAGATCAAAATCACTTCATTGAGATCAAGGCCACTGTCTTCCTCTTGTCTCACTATTCTGCTGCACAGTAATTCAACAAAAGCAGCGACAGACAGGGGGGGTGGGGGGAGGGTTGGGGGGGTTGCATTGCAGAAGTCATGGAGCGAAGATGAATGTAGTTCATGTTTAGAGAGCATGTTGTGTGATTAAGGGAAGCCCACATCAAACATTGTGGCTTAAGAAAACCACCAGTTGAAAAACAAGATGCTTCTTCTGTGCACAGTGGCGCAGACTGGAGATGCTGTTGTTCAGAAGGCAGACCAACCCAAACTAACCCGCCTGTCTGTCTCCTGAGACAAACAGGGAAATAAGAAACATCATAGATTTGCAGAGGCCTTGGAACTCATTTTGAGTGAGAGCAGGATGAGCTGCAGACTTTAATTTAGAGTAATAAAACAGCAGTAGTAGTCATTCACAGTTTGCTCTTCCCAACCTGTAAACTTCATATGGAACAGGCACATATGGATGAACTAGTATGACTATAAGCTATTCAGTTAGAGCAGAACCGATCAACTTCATTAAAAAAAAAGAAAGAAAGAAAGCTTAACCAGTGCTGCTATTGCTGCCTTCAGAAAGAGGGCCTATAAAATAATACATGAACATGATACATGATCTTATTAAAAATGAACTACTTCATATAGAATACATGAAATATATTAGCAGACATGTTTTTCAGTCATTTGTTTAGCTTGATATTTCTGTGTATTTGGACACAACCTCGAGGCTCTCTAGGTTCTATCATATATCAGTGGGAAACGCTGAATGAAAAGGATGGATAACACCCCCTTTTCCCACAGAGAGAACTGCTCTGGACAAGAAGAACAGCAATATTGTGGCCACATGTGTGAGCTTATTTACTTACGCTTGGCTTTTAACTGAAGGAATCTCGTGATTTAAACCACAACATAACAGACTAAATTATTAGCATGTTACCGCACTACACACTTTTCCCCGCTGATTGGAACAGGAGAAACTGTGCATGTGTCCACCGACCTGCTGTCTCTCTCTCTCTCTCTCACACACACACACGGGATGCAGCAATCTTTTATTTCTAAAACCCTAATCATGGAAATATCCCCTTTAAACAATAAACCTTCAATTTTATTTCACCTCTCTCCCCTTGCCAGGACCACATCAAACAAATCCTAAGGTCAACAAGGGTCAGCGAAAGGATTTGGATAATGATGAGGCTCAAAGAAAAAGACTGAGGGTGGTGAAAAAGAGATGGTAAAGGAAGGGGAGGGGAGCAATTGGGAACGAAAGAAAGGATGGGGCTGGTGGAGAGAGAGAAGGTGCAAAGGCTAGGTTTTGTAACAACAGACCCCTGATTACATTGTTGCACAAATAAACAGGCCCTCTGCAGGCTCCCTGGAGTCCAGCTGCGGTGCAGGACAGGAAAGCTTTCATTTCAAGGGGCTGAGGTCGAGCTAGGCAAGTGATGTGATGGGGCCTGGCTGTCTACCCGCACTGTTTCCCCACATCTCCATCAGCAAGGCGGTGACAGGAGACAGGGCAGCATCTCATTTGAGAAGCTTGTTGATTATGTGCCATTTCCTGCACCTATAGGCTGCCTTGCAAAGTCATCAGCATGTGTATTAATAACTGTCAATTTCAATGGGAGGAGGGGTTGCTTAGAGAGGAGAAAAGATGCTGGGAATTTGTTTTTTGATGATGTTGAAGATGAAGATGAAGATAAGGAGGTGATGATAAGGGGACATCTGTATGGGGTCAGATAAGTGTTAGAGGAAAGAGGCTGTGAGAGACAAGGTTCAGAGGCTCTTAAACCACATCTGCAATCGTCTTTCCTTCACCTCCGACTATTACAGAGTCTTGGTGCTCTCTTCTTTCTATGTCCTCCAGCTACGAAGGCCCACATCAAGGCATGCCCCTGCCAAATGTATGCCCCCCAATTAAGGGGCCATCATCAGATAAACAAGATAAACAAGTCCAATTCCTGGCAGGACTGATCAAAGGACTCAATGCTAAGCCCATGGCCAATTTCAAGTAGGCAAAAATCAAACACAGATGAGGTCACATGGAAATGGGGGAGGCTAATCCATTGTCCCTTTATGGGCACAGAAAGCAAAGGGACAGCGAAGAGGGTAGAGGAAAAAAATGGAAATGGTTTGGAAACCAGGGGGCATGCAGATACTTTCTCCATTGCATCCTTGCATCTTGATATCCCCCTGGAACTGTACCATTATCCTCACAGTAAAGACAACATTCTTGTTGGACTTTGCAAAGACAGGTGCACCTGTTCCCCACTGCTGCATCAAGAAAAACAGAGGGTATACAGCAACAGACAGCATCTTGGAGGTAGTACCGAGGACTGCACTCCAAGATGTTGAAATCATTTTGGCTACTGACAATGGGTGCCAAGATTTGGCTGAGGTAGTCTACAAGAATGATACATGTCCACCCCTCCAATTTGTTTGAATTTCCCTGAGCAGGTAATTGCGTCATCCAGACCAAACATTTGCGCACATGCTGGTATTTCATTAATCTCCCCTCTATAAATCTTCTCTTCCTCAAATGCTCAACTTCTGTGTCAAACAAAACGAGAGGTCGAAATACAAAATCATGCCAAGTATGTGCATGGATACACTATGATATATTTTCATAGGAATACTCCCAGACATCTTAGTGGTTTTATCTGAAAAGCATTATCAAAGATAACCACTGATTTGGGGATTGATGCCCAGAAGTTGTGAGACTAAAAACAATTAACAAAATGAATGTTGAACTCTTCTTCGTGTGAAGGTGGAGCAGGGGAGATGCCTGCTCTTGCTCATGTAATCAGTTCATTCACATGCACACAGGGGAGAAGAAGGAAATTCCATTGGCGCTCTCTCAAGAGGGCTATATTGAATTGTTATCAAAAGATTATCCCAGAATAATCAAACGGCCCCCTATGGGACCACCCACACAGAGTAGAGAGAAACATGAGACTGGCCACATGCTCTGCTTTTCACCAGGACCTCCATGGCATGGCCAAGAGACAAGAGAGAAGGACAGAATGTTTTTGTCCCAACACTGTTGAAGGCAGTGGTCCATTTCTTGCAAATGACATCCTCTTGTGTTGGTTGTATGAAAGCATCCCACAGACAAAGTGAAGTTCTTATTAGTGCAGAGTTCCTCTCGCTGGCTCACTGAATTTATCACATGAAAACACATCAGAGATATTTAATTCTACATTACAGCTAGGTCACACTCCCACAACATGCTATATGTCATTGTTTGGGTTGCTGGCTTATCAGATAATGGGAAAAAGTAGCTGCAAGTAAACAACAGCTTTAATCTCAAATGATCCTGATAATGACAGGCCCGGTCTATATTTAGCTCTTGTGTCTGACAGACCTCTGACTTTCGTTGCTGGAAGGAAGAGCCATAAACAAAGCTGGCAGAGCTTAGACAAGCATGCGAGGGCTACTCTGCACTGCCTGAGATACGAACCACAGGGGAGAGGGTGCGAGAGATATATGCACATAGGCTACGTGAAGTTTACAAACACCACCACAAGTCTCATGTTGAGGCTTGTGGTTTGTCTCGCAGCTCAGAAAGGAGACTGCAAAGCCAGTGAGAGTTGTTGGTGATCACAGTCACGCTTTCTAGAATCAGCTTCTAGAAGGCGACAGCAACATGTCACCTTCTAGAATGCAACCCCTTCTAGAATGCAACCGCTTCTAGAAGGTGTCCGCTTCAAGAAGCGAGCCCTTCTAGAATGCAACCACCTTATAAAAAGTGGTCGTGTTCTAGAAACGGTCGCTTCTGGAAGCGACCGCTTCTAGATGGCGACCGCTTCTAGAAGCGACCACTTGTAGATGGCGACCGCCTCTAGAAGCAACCGCTTCTAGATGCCGACAGCTTGTAGATGGCGACCACTTGTAGTAGGTGGCTGTTTCTAGCAGGCGACTGCTCCTAGGAGGAATACTGCTTCTAGGAGGACCTAGAAGGCGACTGCTAGGTGACCTCTAAGGGCCTCTAGAAGGTAACATGTAGAAGCGACCGCTTCTGGAAGGCGATGTGTCGCCTTATGAATGCGACCGCCTTCTAGAATGCAATCGCTTCTAGAACACGCCCGCAACGTTTCGCCTTCTAGAAAGGGACTGCTTCTAGGATGCGACTGCAATGTGTCTCATGCGACCGCTTCTAGAACGCGACCGTGACTTCTAGAAATCTTGGGTCACATCAGAGGAAAATGTTTGTGTTTCTACAATAACTTTGCTTTTCTTCTTCATCTGGGGTGTTGGGTGGAGGTGCTTGTGGTAGGTGGTTGGCACAGGGTAGAGAGACCCCACACTATTTCTTCAATCCTGGTTAATTAAAGGACCAGGAGTCATTCATAGACATTTGATGGGTTCAAAGAGACCTGAGTGTCCTTTGCTGCAATTTCAAATTACTGATTTCTGTTATTAATTATACATCTTAAGTGCCTTTGAAGAATGCTACAGACTACACTTCATCAAGAAGACATAATGTCTGGAGTAAAAAAAAAAAAAAAGACTT
>OMNW01014385.1:0-14178 GCA_900303245.1 Selene dorsalis
CGGAACCCGAACCCGAACCGGAATCGGGACTGGAATCGGAACCCGAACCCGAACCGGGATCGGGACCGGGATCGGAACCGGAACCGGAACCAGGACCGGGATCGGCATCGGCATCGGGATCGGGATCGGGATCGGGACCGGGACCGGGACCGGGATCGGAACCGGGATCAGAACCGGAACCGAGACCGGGACCATGATCCGGGATCCAGACAGGGACCAGAAAAGGGACCAGGTACTGATACGTTCCGACGCTTCCGACAACATCTGCTGTATTTGACTTTTACATGGCTAATTTCCTTTCAAAGACTTGAAAAGTGACATAAGTCAAATAGTCTAGCTACACACTAATCCAAAATGGCGCCCATGAAAAAGCCCTCACTTCACTAGTCGTGTGTTTTAATGTCACTTTGTTTCTTAAAGAATCTGAGGTGGGACATGATGATTCAATCAGGTCATCTAGTGGGGAAAGTTACAAGTACTTCTCTCTAAGTGTAGCAGTAAGGGTGGTCCTCACTCCATCTCCACACTTATCTGGAGCTCACTATGATTCCCATACAGGAATGTGTGTGTGTGTGCGTGTGTGTGTGTAGGGGGGTGGGGGGTTCTGAAATTACACAAAACTAGTATAAACCAGTATGAACCATAAGTGACCCAAGCCCATCAAGAATGTTTCCTAACTAGTATGGTCTGTATCAGGAAAACTTGAAATGCTGTATTCCTCTGTCCTTAGAGCTCCATCGCTATCCGAAAACCTGCAACAAGTTTATGATGTCATGTTCATGTAAATGTTGTAAATAAATAATCTAATTGTGAATTAATAAACACTAACAAATGCACTTTCACCCTTGTTTGCAAAAAGAAAGAAAGTATCTGGCTGCTTAAGCCGTTAAGAAAAGTAAAATTAAAAACTTTATATGTGGCTTATTTTAAAGACTTCTATGTTTAGTGGAAATAAATGGGTCACAGAAATTTGGGGTCTTCATGGGGTTTGTCGCCAACAACAGAGTGTCACCCTTATCATTAGATAACAGCTGTAAGTGGTGACAATCAGAGCGGTAGACTGAAAGTCAGACTGCAAAAATATTCAAATCTGTTTGACCTGGAAAAAAATAATCAGTGACAGACATAGCCATACAGCTTGAATATTTAATTATTATGCATAAGTACTGAAAGTTTTTGGTTGTAATTATGTAAGAAAAAAAATCTCAAGCACAGCTTTGAAAAGATCATGTAAGAACGCATTGTCATTTATGGTCAGTGTTAAGACTTAAAGTCTTGAAAATGACTGCAAGCAATTTGCTTATCAAACCTTTGACGAGAGTTGACTTGACTGTCTCGACTGACTCTGGCTCATCCAAGATGCCATATAAACAGCTCTGGTAAGTCACAGAGTGTGTAAAGCTGTAACTGTAACATGTTTCTTTTAATATATGAATTGTTGTAGTGGTCAGTGCAACATTTTTAGATTGAGTCTCTCATCCAACAAGCAAATGCTGATCCAGCTGGTGATCCAGCTTGTTGGCCGTAAAGAAATCCACACTGTTTCACTTGCTCATTTTGAGAACTAACCCAACACAAACACTCACACGCACAATGTGTCATCAGTTTACAGCTCCTACACAACAAGCATGGACACAGCCCTGTCACCTCCTGCCATGGCTCCGTGTTTATTTGTTGCTGTATTCTTTTGCTCCTTCCCTTCTGTTTGTTTTTTTGTGTGTTGTGTATATTTGACTCCCTCTCTGTGTTTCTTCCTCTCCACCCTTTCTCCACCAATTCCTCCCACCATTTTTCTCACTTTTTTTGGCTTCCCCACCACTTCATGGTTCTACCTCCCACCACCCCATGACTAAGTATCTGTTCTGTGTCTCCCTGCTCTCCCACCCTTCCTCCTTTCTCTCTCTCCCTCTCTCTCCCTCCCTCCTCCTCCTCCCTTGCCCATAGCATTCGGAAGAAAACTTCAATCCCAACTGTTCGTTCTGGAGCTACTCCAAACGCACCATGATGGGATTCTGGTCTACGCAGGACTGTCGTCTGCTGGCCACCAATCGCACACACACCAGCTGCTCCTGCACACACCTCACCAGCTTTGCAGTGCTTATGGCCCATGTGGAGGTCAAGGTAGGCATTTTTTCTCCCATTCTTGCCAGGGGGAGCTGGGCGAAGGGTCAGTTGTTCGTCATTTGATTAGCAGTGGCTGGCAAAGCTGGTCACCACAACCTGGGGAAAAAAAGAGAGAAAGAGACTTTAACATCCGGAAAAAAGATTATGACTCTCCAGAGTCATCAGTACTGAGTAATCATACTTGGCAGGAAAAATTTTTACAATTGATTCGTCAAGCCTGATGATGACACTGGGTTGACAAAAAACATCAGCATATGAAACTGTGGATTACCAAAACAGATACATTTTAATTTACCATAAAACACTCCATCAGAGACAGAAGCTGCTGCTCTCATTTTATTTCTAAAATCATAGTTGACTGATCATAAAGTGAAAATATTTATTTTGATATCCATGAGCCACAGTGGGCAGTGGATAAAAAAAACCCCTCATTGTCTCGATGTGTGTGGGATAAGTACCTTTTGTCTCCGTCTTTTGTTATGTTAAGACCAAGTTCCTTTTCACAAATCGGCTCTTGTAACTCTGGATAATGTGTGACACCCAGTCTCTCCCTCTGGGCCAGAGGATGTGTGTTACTTCTAAAGGGGTCATGGTCAGACCTAGCTTGGCAACCACTGTGTGAACACAGTGTGAGGGTTTGAGCAGTAGATCCATCACAGTAGTGCTATGTTGAACATTGCTCTGCCTGCCAGGTTGCAGGACACTGATGGATAGAGCCAGCACACCTGTGCAACGCAGCGTAACGCTGTGGCCCTGAACGTTCAGCGACACACAGCCAGACTCACATCAGTCACGGGAGGGGAGTTGTCTGTCTGTGTGTCTGATTCTACAGTATGTTTTCATGTTGCAACTTGTGTGTCTCTAGCACACCTAAGCAAAACATAGTTAAACATAGCAGCTATTAAATAATCCGACCCCTATCCCTTTTCTTGCTTTACTCACAGAAAGCAGACAGCATGCACGACCTGCTCCTGGACGTGATCACATGGGTGGGGATCCTGTTGTCGCTGGTTTGCTTGCTTATCTGCATCTTCACCTTTTGCTTCTTCCGCGGACTGCAGAGTGATCGCAACACCATCCACAAAAACCTCTGCATCAGCCTCTTCATCGCCGAGTCACTGTTCCTGGTTGGGATCAACAGGGCCGATCAGCCAGTAAGGAGGGCGGGGTTTTCTTCTTGTGTTCATATCTGTGTACAATATACAGTATCTGTGTTTTTGATATTTTTCTAATATGGTACATTTCTAGCTGTGCCTTTTTAGTCAAGCAGTGCTGGAACAGACTTGGCATAACTGTCCACCGACCAATGGCACTGATTATGCTACGAATTTGGCAGAGTGAATCCTGAAATGTTTACTAACTTGCTGTCAGTGGTTGACCACATTACCGCTACATGAATAAGAAACAGCAGATCTGTTACACACAGCGTTCTTGGAATAAATCAAAAACAGAAATTTCCTGGGTGACTACTAAACAAATCATATGTGTTTTTCCAAAATGGTCTGGATTATGCAACATTTTTCTCATAATTTTTGATGGGAAAATCCAGAAAGTTTACTGGCATTGTTTTTGCTGCGCATGTTCAGGTTTTCCATGACATCACTACTGTAGTGGTTTAGGTGGTAGACAATTTCTTAGCTTAATAGTATCAAATTCAGAAAGCATTGCCAAATAAGGCACAAAAGGAGACAAAAACATTGTAACAGCGTTAGTCTATGGGCTTCTCGGACAGCAAAGTAACCTAAATATTATTAATTTCTAGAGTACAAAAACTAGTTTGTCTCTTCTTTGGTCCATTCCCAGGTGGAGTAATGATTCACCATGCAAAGTGTTCATTATATACACCTGCTTATATATTCAATAATCTATTAAAGATTTGTATTAGCTTAGTGGCTGTTATGCTCTGCTTCAGTCCATACTTGCATTGGTTAGTCACTCCATCCCTCAGGCAGCTGTAGCAGAGAGTCCTGCTGGTTGTGAGGAGGATGTTTGTAGAATAAAACAACTTCCACAAACAAAGCCCATATGAAGCATGACTGTGAATATGTGTTCAACCTGTGTTTGACTGTACACAGAGTGCTGTCAAGTGGCTTCACCTGGGAGCGCACTGTCTACACATCACTGCTTAACTGCAGAATGACCTTAACCGTATAAATGCAGTATGTTGCAAAGAACATTGTGGAATCTAATTTCTTTCAAAAAGGAATTTGAAATATTTACTCTCAACATTGTTAAAGAAAGACAAAGTGGAATTCCGTATGTTCTTTATGCAGTCTCATTATAAAAAGTTGAAAAGATGAAAAGCACAATTTATGTGTTAAATAGGGGGTTCTGGTTGCAAAGGGTTAGGATAGCACTTGCCCTGGGGTGTCAGTCCGAAGGCACTGGACAGGAGGCATGATGCAACTTTATGATACTGATGTATCCTCAGTACAGCACAGCGATACAGTAGTGTGAGTGGTCTGTAACAGTCAGAAATAACATACACATAAATCAGATTAGTAATAACTACCAAGAGTTTACCTGGTTTTCCTGATAACGTAGACAGGTTTAAGAGTAATAATAATCTCAGTTATGACACTGGCAAAGTTATCAACATAAATACTAATCACACATTTAGTCATAACATCAACAACCTGCCAACTGTGTGGCTGAATCATACTTCTTAGGAGAAATGACTGCAATTGGTAGGTACACAGTATAATATCCAAACAGGAATAAGGTTACAGAACTCGTATGCATGAACAGAAACGGGATTATCAAATATATATTAAGTATTCAGATATATTGACGTGGCTGCTCAAATCCTGTTTACTAGCCAAACCAGTTGTTAGCTCCACAATATAACACAAAACCGTTCACTGTCACGATAGCAATATAAGAATAGAATAACATAACTTACTGGTTTGCTGATCCACGCACACGGGAAAAGGGACAAGAACATGTCAGCTAACAGAAACAGTCCGTTTATAACTGAAGTAGCAGTCGTAACTCGAGCGACACAACATCCTTCCACGAGCGCTCTCTCCAGTCACAGCCTCGCTCTGGGGCACTCGGGTGCACACATACATGCGCGACTAATGGAGAAGTCCTCCTAACAAATCTTGGACTTTATTATCTTTGAGGCACAGAAGTTAAATAAAACACAGATGTCTTGTAAGATGGTTTTCATTTTACAGATATCTGACGTTCCATTGTAATTGTAAACAGCTTATGACAGGGATAAAAGGAGGTCAAATAATTCATGTGGACACTCAGGCCAACCTTGGGGTTTATTCTGGGTCACTGTGTCAGTCTGTTTTGGCTGTATGTCACTGGGTACATCAAAATGTCAAGTAGCATATAGTAGCATATTCTACAAGACTATGAGTGTAGCAGTTATTAGTCACGGCCAAACCTCTCAAGGCTCTGTATCTGACTGACTGTCCATGACAAGTGAAGTCTAATTTATGGTTTCAAATGTTTGTTGCTACTGATGCTGCTGTCTGCTGCCACTAGATGTAATGTAACATGTACTCGTTATCTGTATATATATGAGTCTGTGCTAAGCTTTTACAGTTAACAGCAGCATCACAGGAGGCAGAACAATAATAAGATCTAAAGCTATATGGAAAAAGACCCACCTGACCTCTGTAATGAATAAACTAACCCATTTGTTAACAGCTTGTTTGGTGTTACCGTGTTAACCAGGCGAGAGTAGATCGTGAAAGGGTCACTGAGGATTGTTTGATCTTCATAAAATACAAATGCAGACAAACTTATAAGCTGGACTTTTCTTCTTAAAAACAATATACAGTATGTATCAACTGTACTGTGACTCCATACAGCATTTGATGTTCCTCTACTATTGAGTTTTGTAGACGTGGAATAGAGATGTACATTTTCAGCACAGCAAATGCATCATTAACTGCAATGATCCTGATGACACCCGTAACAAATAGTGCTGGCCCTGACAGTGTGGTGGGTTTTTAAAACCATCCAGCAACAATTTGTGAAGCAATTTTTACATATCAGCAAACCAGCCAATATCAAGCTCCATCCCTAATGGTGTACAGTGCAGTGCAATTTTGGCTTAACCATCAGGGTCCACGTGTTCACAGCTCATGATGTATAATCCATATTGTCCGCATTCAATATTCCAGGCATAAATAAGGATGTTTAAACATAATTTGGGTGCAGGCATTTACACGAACATCTAATCGGATGAATTCTGAGATGAGATATTCTTCTTTAATTCCTCTGGCCAAGGTCACCCAAATATACGCAACATAAAGTTTGTAGACATCTTAGTGCTATGTAACCCATGTTGTTTTTGTGTGTGTGGCTAGATCATTTTAAGTGTGTGTGTCTGTGGGGGAAGAAGTGCCCAAGGCTGTATCGTTTATCACCCCCATAGTATTCAAGAAGCCTCAGAGCCGCCTCAGGCCGCGCCCCGCTGAGCGCTCAGTGAGAAAACATTCATAGTGCAAATGAAGAGACAAAGCAAATTTGATAGAATGTGCTTCGACGTTGAGGTTTGTGTATCTCACCGCATCTGTGTGTGTGTTTGTGTGGGAAGGATCATGTTCCTTTGTTGTGCATGTGCGCTGCTGTATTTATGCATGGCGTTCTCCTGTTAATTACTGGTGACTATTTGTGACCTCCATTAACATCTTCAGCGTCACTTAGCTCAGAGCCGGTTAAGCCAGTAATTCCAGCAGGAAAAGTAAATGACTTTGCATAATCAGCCACTTTTTTTTTTTTTTACCTGTGTGTGTGTGTGTGTGTGTGTGCGTGTGTGCGCAACGTGTCTTTCCCTGTGTGTGTAAGCTACACTGTGCGATCATTAGAAATGGAAATGAGTGACTCCCTCGCCCCCTAAACTCATTGTCTCTCAGACGTTAGGTAATTGTCTCTCACTGCAAACCCCTCCATTATAAAAATCTGTCTGTTAGCTGTCCCATTCAGTGATTTAGGAGTGACTCTTTAGATTACAATGTTGGCATGAATGTGACAGGCCAAATCTCACCACTCATTCGCCTTCTCTTCTTAAGAACTCATCTTTTTTTCCTATCCTATTGCTGAAATTGTCAGAGCAGCTTCAGGTTTGACACCCCTCTTTCATTCTCCTGTTACTCATCCTGTGATGCTCTGTTTTTCTCTTTTCATTCTTTTTTTTTTTACATTCAAGACAGTCTCCCACAGGGTTTTTAAGTATTTTATCATCTGACTCTCAAACTTTTCATCCTCCTCATCTGTCCCTTTTCACTAGCTTCCAACAATGTGATTTGAAATCCATTTACCCATTCAGTGTGAATGGTTAGCCACTGTTTTTGTACAAGAAGTTACCAATGTGGCAATGTTTATTTGATATTTGATGATTTACATTCCACAACAAACTAAGTTAACTGTATTTTGATTTTGATGATGTAGTTTAGTTAAGACAGAGTTCAGCTCTTGTAAAAGAATAAAAACTGTTATGTTACTGGCTTTTCACAAACTCTAAAATGTGTCAATTTTATGTGCTCTTTGTCTCTTTCATACCAAACTACTGACTCATTTTTTGCAGCAGTTTCACTTATTTTGTTCATCCTTGGCTTTGACAAAAAATCATTTTGTGTTTTCAACTGCGTTGCCAAGTAATTCGCCCTGCTCCCCAGGCCCAATCCCACCCCTCCTTTCTCTCAGCCAGTTTTCAAAGCGCTCACTACTTCTGTTTGAAATGTGGTCAATCAGCACAGACTGCAGCACCAACTTGTCACTTGTATTTTCCCATTTATCTTCTTAGATGACTTGTAGATGCAGACATGGAGCAAAGTGTGAAGGAAGCTTGACTAATATTGCTATCGTGAAGTGAATTTGAGTCATTTTGTCGCCTGTAATTGCAATTTTAGTGTACCAAGATTGTGACTTCCCTCCCCTCTCCCTCTCCCGTCTCTTCCAGTATTGGTAGCCCAGTTTTAATCCCATACATTTCATTCCCTATGTAAATATGATCAACTCTGACTCATACTGTTATCACCTGGAGTGTGTCTTTTTTTCACGGACTCATCAGTGCAAGTGTCCGGCAGATTAAGTGTTTCCTAAGCTGCATTGTGTGCAGTGTTACTGTAATTTTAAATCCTCTCCATCTTTTCTTTCCCTCACCAGATTGCCTGTGCAGTCTTCGCAGCCTTGCTCCATTTCTTCTTCTTGGCAGCCTTCACCTGGATGTTCCTGGAAGGGGTGCAGCTCTACATCATGCTGGTAGAGGTGTTTGAGAGCGAACACTCCAGGACTAAGTACTTCTACCTGGCAGGATATGGAGTGCCTGCTGTCATAGTGGCCGTCTCTGCTGCAGTGGACTACAGGAGCTACGGCACTGACCGAGTGTAAGGATAGAAGGGTGGCGAAGAGAGCGTAGCGTGAAGGAAGGCTGGGTGACGGGGTGAGGGGAGTAAAGGGAGGGAGGCTGGAGTGCCTGCTGTCATTTTGGCTGTGTCTGCCACAGTGGAATCTACAAGCTGTGGCACCTCTGAAGAGTTAATACAAAGAGGTTGAGAGGGGAGAGAGACAGAGAGGGATGGAGGAGGAGGGAGGGAAGTGTGGGGACAAGGGAGGGGAGGATGCACCACAGAGTGTCTGCATGAGCACAGCAGCAACAATGTGTGAATATGGAAGGATTTAACTGGCAGAGGAGAAGGAGGTGGTGCACGCTGGAGCAGACTGAGGGAGGAAAAGAGTGGTTCAAGTGTCAGAGTGTGAGAATGGAGGGATGGAAAAAAGAAGTGGTGGAGTAGTCTGTCAGCATGTGCACACATCCACGCTAGCTTCCCCTGGAGGAAGTGTGGAGTAGTGAGTAGGATGGGGACATACATTAAGAGCACATGGTACCTTATTCATGCATGCTTGACTCCAACCAGAGATACAGTATAAATTCACAAAAAGGCAGCCAGCACCTCATCCATATGAAATATATGTGTTATAGGCCACCTACAAATGCACAGGAGTGAAAATGAAAGTTTCACATGCGTGACCTGTCCACTCCATTCATGCTGTGACTCTGAGAAGGGGCCATGAGAGACCAACATTTTATTCATCATGTGCATATGCATATTGTGTGCATAATGTGCATAGATGTCTGTGACCTGTCCTCCATTCTGTGGCTGTAAGAGACTAAACAGGACGTTATTGATGTCGACATTGCATTTAAAAACTTGTGTTGAAAAAAATCTCAATTGCTAATAAATGAGCGGCTCCATATAGAATCTGAAAAAATGACAGGACACTATAGGCCTGCTAAATGATTCACAGCTGAAATGCTCACGTTCCCTGCTGCTCCTTGAGGCCTTTTAGCAGATAAGACCTCATGGTTTTCCTCCAGCTACACGTCACCTTGCAGAGGTTTGAGGATGAGGAAAGGGTTGAATTAAGCAGTGTTTAACCGTCAAGCCACACCAATCCGTATGCCACTTAGATCAATATTTCATTGTGGGATGATCATTAAAACATGAGAGTCTGAATGCCAAGCTCTGGATGAATAATCAGACTGCATGCCATTAGCCAACAGACTGGAAGACTTGTCTTGAGACAATAGCTATCTCTTAACAGTGAAAATGCAAAATAAAGTGATGTGTTTTGGGGAATAATGCAACGCCTATCACACAAATCAGACTGAAATCAGTGAGGGGGTACAAGATTAATCTAATCAAAGAATATATCCTTGTACTTCAAAATATTTATTTCACCCAAACAACTAATGTTTCTGCCTTTAATGGCCCTGCACCTCATGGCTTATTTTCATTGAAGTAAGTACTTTTCATTAAAAGCAGAAACTAAGGTGTGTGACTCATTCATCAATCTAGCCTTGAAAATGGCACTGCTTATCATGTTCGACATAACACATTGAGACAAACCCGTTGGAGGTATCATCTGCCATGCCTGCTGTGTCACCTTGACACATAACGCACCCCATCCCCCCCCCCATATTAGCCAGTGGCACTGAGTCTCTTTCACGTCCCATAATGAAGGTGGCTATGACTTAGCAAAGGAGCCCTAATGAAAGATACAGTGACACAGTCAGGGACCCATAATGGAGGGCTCTCTAATGTGGTGGAAATTGAAAGATTAATAATTCAAAAGCAGCTGGTCATGAATCAGTCGGCCATTTTGCTCCAGCAGTTTCTCTCTGGCACCTTTTTCTGCAACCCTTTGGGTCTGACCTCTGTGGAGGGCACTTTCTTAGCCCCACCACCCCTGCTCACCACAATTGATGAGTGAAGATGTTTGGGGTAATATAATTTAGCATACAGCAGTACATCATTTACTTCATCATTTACCAATGCTAACCTTGTGGTCAGACTGCCTGCGCGTGTGTTTGTGTGTATATGTGTATGTGTGTGCACGTTTATGCGTATTCATGCATGACTTCTTTCTCTGAGCGTGTAGGTGCGTGTTTGTGTGCACATATTAAATGTGTGTGTGCATGTGTGTGTGTCCCTTCTCTCTCCTTTAACCTCACCACAGCCACTCCCAGACTCCATAAATAGCCTGCTATGAGGGCTGCATCCATAACTCAGTATTCAAATGAACACAGCCGTGTCATATTTTTGCGACCACAGGATGTGGCCGTGTCATATATCTGTGCCCAAAGGGGGAAGTAAAGGTTTATTTATCACAGGTGCTCATCCCTTGCTGCCTCCCTCTCTGTGTGTGATGTATATTTCAGGTGTGTGTATACAGTAGTGTGTTTTTCCCACCCTGCAACTCCTTTCTCACTCCTCTCCATCTCTTTCACTTTTTCATCCACCCCAATTCCTTTTGTCCTCCCTCCATCGTGATGCATTTAATATACTGTATGGCATGTAATGTATTTCTTTTTTCCCCTCTTTGTTTCCGTGTGTGTGTGTGTGTGTGTGCACGTGCGTGTGTGTGTGTGCAACTGTGATGCATGTCCTCTCTTCTGATGGTAAATCCTTGCTACCCTACATCCATCTGAGACTGGAGCATGTTTTTAATCCCTATGCTTCTTCCCTCTGTCTTGTTCTTCTTCCCTCTGTTTCTCATGCATGATGTCTCTCTCCTGCTGTCTCTCCCACTTGCTCACTCCTTATCTTCCTCTGTCTCTCTAGGTGCTGGCTGCGATTGGATACATACTTCATCTGGAGTTTCATTGGCCCTGCCACACTCATCATTATGGTGAGATACATATACATGAATGCTCACTCACACTTGATGTAGTGCTACATGAACCACATTTCTGCCACATGTTCATGCAGAAAGGACAGGCCACATTAAGGTGTTTGTTAAGCTCTTACAAGGTTTCACTGAGTTGTTTGTAGTGCAGTTGCAAGCAGAAGGAACTTAATGTCAGTTTAATGATTCCCACTCATGGATTTACTCTCAAATGGGCATATATTCCAAGAAGCTCGAAATCTTTGGTGGGGCACAGAGCACTGGAGGACTGTTGTACGTCACATAGATTGTGATAAGAACTCAACAGAGTTATGGTTCCTTTATTGGATGATCCAGGCATTGCACTTCCTCTTTGTCTAGTTACTTTATTACACAGTGAAAAGAAGATCACAGACAGCTATGGTCTCAATTTGATAATTTTTGTATACATAGCAATGTCGATGAGGTTGCAAACTCTTTAATGAGCAGAACTCGAACGGAACAGACAAAAAGACAGAACAGGGGAACCATATATACTGTATAAAGTATATAGACTGTGTGTATCTATAGCTATACACACACACACAAGAAAGCTATGGGACATGTTCCCAATTAGGTGAATGTCAGCATGTACACTGATGCTCTGTACTCATTTTAGAAATGTCAGCCAGGCTATCACTGATCTAACCGGAGCTGTGGGAGGGAGCATTGCAGGTTGGACTGCTCTGTTATGACTCTATGCCCATTGGTAACATATACAACCTTGGAGACTCAACACAACAGCCCAGATGAGTCATTATTAACCACGCTATCTATGCATTGGCAGGGCAGTAGAAGAGACAGCAACTGTGAGAATTGGATTTCTATTATAACAATGATCCTCCATGGTTGTAATGACTGCTGTATTTTCCCTGATGCTCAAGCTGCCGTATTTCGAGCACATAAAGGGTTGTTGATTGTGGGCTGATACAGTGTCCCCAAGCCAATTACTGCTAGAAGGGAAAATGAAATGATATGCAGTGTGTGAGAGTGAATTGTTGTGGTGACATTGTGTCTTTAATTAGGCTCATTGCTGCAGAATATTAACTTGTACATGTTTGTGTCTGCGTGTTTCAGCTGAATGTAATCTTCCTCGGTATCGCTCTTTATAAGATGTTCCATCACACGGCCATTCTCAAACCAGACTCTGGATGTCTGGACAACATCAAGTAAGTGCATGTGTGCATAGCATTCTGCCACCACACCAGAGCTCTTGATTTTGAAAGGAGATGTGATTACACGGGCCTGTTTGCCTAGTTTGACATTCTGGAAGATATACTTATTTCCTTTTCTTGTCAGGATGAATAGACTGATAACACTCTCATGCCTGCAAATTAAGTATATAGCTAGAGCCAGCAGTCACTTAGCTTAGTATAAAGATTAGATGAGGGCAAACCTACCTGGGCTTTGTCCAAAAATAACAAAATCTGCATACCAGCACATGTTTTTAATTCAAACGTTATATATCGTTTGTTTATATCGTGCATGAAACAAAATGTAAGGAAAGCTGTGTTTTGCACTTGGCTTTTGTTTGGATAAAACAACCGAGGTATGATGTGTTAATTGTGAACTCTAGACTGTGTTACCTTCAAGCACAACCAGGCGAACCATTTCCAGTCGTACTGGTAAGCTAAGCTCAAAGGCTGCTGGCTCCAGCTTTATATTTACTGTAACATCTGGGCGTGGTGTTGATCCCCTTATCCAACTCCTGGCAAGAAAGCTAAGAAGTGTATGTCCCAAAATGTCAAACTATCCATTACAAATTTATTGTCTATCAGCCATTTTTTTAACATTAGCATTTTGCATGAAGCACATTTCACCTTTGTCTGACATTATTTCAAGACACTACTCACTGAATTCATCATGTCACCGTTACTTATATCACCCTCAGAGAATGTCACTGAAATATGACTTCATTACCGCAGACCACTGAAACTCTGTCCACTAAGCTAACTACCCAGGATTGTGTTATTTCTCGTTCCAGTGCAGCTCAAGACGAAAGGCTGAGCCTAATTCAAACAATATGCCATGGCTCAGAGCTCAACGCCTTACTGAGGCACGGCTCAGAATTTATAATGTAAATCACCAAATGGCTTACTCACTTGATTTATCATTGAAATATTACTGCCAATGTATCTTTCATGACAGCAGTTTTAAGTAGGACTTCAAGTGGGAGGCATCTCAGACAAGCGGACAATCTTTGCTTCAGTGCATTTCAGGGGGATGTAATCAAAAAACCAGATGAAAGATAAAATTAAAGACCCATTTTGAATACAATGGTTTTGTATCTTTTTTCCCCCTTTTTAACAAGGTTCCTAAGTCTTTGTGAGCTGACTGAAGGCTGAATTGATTTTAATCTGTTTCACTTCATTAATCATGTCTTATTTTGGTTCATTTACTCGTTAATCATCATCATGCCCTTTTTGTCTCATCATTTTTTTCTTCCTTTTGCTTTCTTTTGTCTCTTTAACTCCAAGCCATCATATGTTGTCTTTGTTGTGGATTGGCTCTGGTAAGGCCACTCTCCAATCAGATGCCTGTTGCCTTCCCAGAGACATTTTGATTGGTTTGCTTGTCATCGTATTTGTCTGTAGAAGCTGCTTAGAGTCTTTGCATATCCCTAAATTAACCATTAATCTGCCTTGTAAAATGGATTACTTGTTCGTGTGTGATTTGTGAGCTCCTGTGACCTATAGACCTAAAGTGCTATTGAAATATTATAATGGTGAGATGTGAATGAAGGCACACAGAGCTGAGAGAGAAACCATGACTCAAGGGAGCACTGAAGGGAGAGGTGAAATGGAGGGATGGAAAAGAGAGGGATGAGTGTACCCTTTATTGAAGTGGGTCGTCAGACGAGCTTTATTGGAGGTTCTGTCTCGC